>JAWQRJ010000210.1:0-24776 GCA_033557515.1 Diorygopyx duplodentatus
ATTTTCATATTGGAATGCATCCATATTCATGATTTGGTAATGGTAACTTATTTGGGTTTCTATTATACTTATTTCTCTGACAAATTTCACATAAATTAATTACTTTTGATATCATTTGATCCATGTTTTTTCAGCTGTACAATCTTTTTATTTCTTCGATTGTTTCTGTAATACCTCTGTGATCAGTAATTCCTTCATGGAATTGTTTTATTAACTCTATTTGTCTTTCTTTTTGATTGGGATGCAAAACTTGTACTCGTCTTAAACATCGTATAATATTCATACTTTTGTTTCTAAAATTTTCAATATAAACTTGACATATATCTTTATAGATTTCATCGTTACAGCATATCCATACTTTACTGTTGGTACCGTAATCTCTTAATATTTCAAAAATTGCTCTGCGAGAATTGTTTCTATTAATGTGACATGTAAATATTTTACGAAAGCCTACTACTGAATCTATCGGAGTGGGTTTACTATGGGAATATATCAGAATTTGTCTCGGTTTTGTATCTATAGCTTCATCTACTATAGGGATAGAATCGTTATGCTTTGAATTAATATTTGAATTTAAACTATCATCTGACTTTTCGGATTGATTATCTACATTTACTTTTGTAGACATATTATCAATATTATGTATTTCTATGCATTATAACGCATCGGCATTTGAATTTAACTTTCCTTTCTTATATATAACGATATAATCAAATTCTTGAAGAAATAATTTCCAACGTTGCAGCTTTAAGTTATTATCCTTAAGTGTATGCAACCATATTAACGGTTTATGATCTGTTGCTAAGTCAAATTTTGTTCCATAAATAAAATGTTTGAATGTACGACACGCAAAAACGATTGCTAAAAGTTCTTCTCTGTTGTAGAGTAATTTATTTCCGTTTTGGATAATGTACGTGAAGCGTACGCAATAGGTAAGTCCTTTCCTTTTACCTGTTGTGATATGATGGCTCCTAACGCATAATTTAAAGCATCTGTGATAATAGAGAATGGTTTGGAAAAATTGGGATACTGTAATATGGGGCTATTGTAAAGTAATGTTTTACACTTTTGAAAACATCCACGATATTCGTCATTAATTACTACGTTTTCTCCTTTAGATTTTTTGTAAGGGGTTTCGTTATCTTGGCAAAATCCTGAATAAACTTTCTATAATATCCTAAGAGTCCAAGGAAACTTTTGATTTGTGTCTTTGTTTTCGGCAAAGGGAATTGCTTTATGCATGAAATTTTTGTTGGATCTGGTTTTACACCATCTTTTGTTATTATATGACCTAAATATTGAAGATCGTGTTTTAAAAATTCACACTTGTTTAATGAGAGTTTCATTTGATGTTGTCTCAGTCTGTCAAATACTTTTTTAATTAATTAGATTAATTTTGTGTTCCTCTAATGAAGCAGTGAATATAATAATGTCATCTAGGTAAACATTACAGATTTCATCTGTAAGTCCTTTGAGTATTATTCATAACTCGTTGAAATGTTGAAGGGGCATTGCAAAGACCAAAGGGCAGTCTATTAAATGCATGAAGTCCCTGATTAGTTATAAAAGCTGTTTTTGACTTATCTTTTTCAGTGAATTCAATTTGATGATATCCTGATGCAAGATCTAAGGAAGAAAAATAATTGGTTCTCCCTAACTTAGCTAATATCTCATTAATATCAGGTAATGGATACTTGTGTATGTATGTAGCAGAACAGCTACCCGCTTGCAAGACTGGTTGGTACTCTCGGAAGATAGGACAGAAGGGTCCGCTTCTCTGAGGTGCCGCTTGATGTGGGAAATGTGGATCGCCACACCTTGATTCACCAGACTAAGTTCCTCGCTGTGATCGTCGTTCGGCAAAGAATTAAAATTCACCGAAGTTGTCTTATGCCTTAATTGAAATCTACTTGAAATCATTTATACTGAATTTGGATACTTATAGCCAACCACTAGGGGATGAAGGTTTATTTATAATGGACCATACATACAACACTTGTTTGCCTTCACAGCCAAATATACATTGTCGTACAATGCATATTTCGGAATCTCAACAAGATAATCATACATTTTGAGATCTCTTTTTTCATCATTTGAACCTAATTAAAAATGACAAATGTTAAGTAGAGGCACTATGGATCATTTTAAGTCATAAAAACATCGAAAGTACCTCAATCGACGTATTTTAACCTTGATAACAGTTCCCAATCAGTACAATTTTGTTCTTCTTGCCAGTTATTTAATAATTGCAAAAAAGTAGCAAATTTGCATGCATAATACGTATTTTTTACATTTAGGTAAATTATCACTTTATAAACACTTTGTCATACCAAACTTACTATAAATTGAGGCATTTTTGTAAAAAAGTTAAGTGAACATGAAGCCATTTCTTTGTACAACGTTTTCTCTTCACTCGTCGCTTTAATGAAAATGCCAGTAAGGTAGTAAGTACACAGGCTTTTACTTGAGTATCTTCCTCCATTTGTGAGGCCTGGAACTGTCTAGCGCAAAAATTATGTAAATACTGATACGATAAATATTGTACATCTAGTGTACTCCACGAGTCGTACGTGATCCATCAATGCACATCGTAATATTGTGATCCAAATATCGCGATAAATATTGAGCGTGTAGCGTTCGCCTTAAAGCCGCCTACGCGTTTAATAGTATAAGATATTATTAAATATATAACAGATGTATATTATATACACAACTTGACTATTTATGCTTGCTTGCGGTACGCTTCTGGAATAGTGAACAACAATTCAAATAATTTCAACAATTTAAATAATTCTGACTTTATCGCAGCGTACGCGACCCACTTTCCAGCCATCAGGTAAATCATTTTCACTCAAACAAAAGTTAGTAATGTATAATAGTTGGCAATAAGAGAATACAACCTAACCATTTGAAGATTGACATTATTCGCTATTTCATCTTGAGTCATTTTTCGAAAATTGAATTTATTTTCAAATTCTGTTGAGTAATTGTCAGCTGGTGTATCATATACAAGAATAGAATAGACTAAACTGTGATATGTAGGAGGTGCTGTTTGAAATTGTATTATATTGTTCAAATTGATGCTAAAATCCGAGTATAGTACTCGGTATTTATTTATTATTCCTCAAGTCTTACATATTTATTATTAATTACGCAACACTGGCAAACGACATTAGGAGTGCTTCCTCAAAAGGTTCAAGAAAGTGCAAAATTGCTATGTGGGGGACGATATAATACTCCCACAACTAGTCTACAAGAATTATGAGAATACGCACCCACAATTTTTCTGAACCGAAGGCAACTGAGAAAAAATAGTGGCAATTAAGGTGGAAGTAAAAATCCACTTTTGCCTCCGTATGTATCCTGGGGGCAAAAGTTGTAACCAGGAATTTGCACAACAACAATAGTATTGGAAGAGGACATAGTAAATTCTCTCATTAGTGGAAAATGGACTATAACAGAGCGGACGTTCAAATTTGCAACGGTTAACGTTAACTTCATTTCATTAAATGATAATAATAGTACTGACCAAACAATCAAGAGAATACAATGCCGATAATAGCTGCGAAGTATAGTAAAATAATAGTATAGTAGAATAATAAGAAGTATAGTAAAACAAACAATGCAAAAACAACAGATAAGTATGCAATAAGCTAAATAAATGTGCTGCAAATATTTCTTGCGAGATTTGTTACCAGAAAAACACTTTCAAATTAATTGAAGGATTGGTAGAGAATTTCGAGAGTTGCGGAAAAAGGAAAAACATTTGGAGTGAAAAAAAATTATTCATCAACTAGTTTAAAAAAATACGCAAATTTTGAGAAAAAAATATAACTAAACATTTTAATCCTGTTCAGAAATATAATAATAAGCAAGCGAAATAAAATCAAATTAAAAACTTAAGTAAGGACTAAAAAGGGACATTGAACAATTTACTAATAATTATGATGCAGAACTTATGAAGTAAAATTATGATATACAACATAACTTGGATCTGTATAGACTCCTACTGTTTTTTTTCTTGTCACTTGTACATGAAGCACAAACGTACCATATTTGAGTTGTCTTTTTGTTCTGGCTGCATACTCTGCATCTAACTCTTTTCTCTGTTTCCTTCAAATAATGAGGAGTTTTTGTTGTCCTTTACACTTCTACATTTTGTTAATTTGCTATTAGCGCAATAATAATTTGATTTCTAAATTCTAGACTGATAGTTTTTTATACAACCAAAAAGCATTCCAAATGCAAATATCTGACAAAAGGAAAAAAGGTACAAATGTGATCTAATATTTATTTAAGTGGTATACTGTATTACAAATCAGCTCGGTTTTATCGTTTTTTGTCCATTTCTATTTGCCACAGAAGTTATTTCATATTTATGTCAGGTGTAAATTACAAGAACATCTCTTTTGTCTCTCCATTTCCCATAACAATATCATCTCCTATCCATTTTCCTTTTTCAGTTTTTGTCTATAATTTCTGCGGGGTTGCCTTTTCTGATACTTCGAAGAGTGCCAAAATTATTCACTAAATGAGCTCTTTTAAATGTGGCCCTTTTGCATGTATGGTTCCGTAAACTCATGACCAAACTTGATGCATGCCCTCGTGATTAATGCTACAAATTGTTCCTTTACAAGTATTCATAATAATATTTAAAACGAAGCCATTTGGTGTGCATAGTTCATAGAGCTTTACACACAGTTCATAGAGTTTATAGGATGCTTTATTTGGCATATACTGCCTAAATATTACTAATCTTCCACATCACAACTTTAGTGCTTCATATCCTGATAAGTTACGCCAAGGACAATAATCAGTAGATGAATATATCTGTGTATGGGGGCGCGCGCGCGTGAGCGTGAGTGTGTGCTTCAACGTTACTAATTTTACGCATACGAACTGATAGGTAATCATTAGACCGCAGTGATTTTAGGCGAACGACTCGCACACTTTCCCCACTACGCTCTAGGCGGGGAACACACTGTGCACATGGACGACTCGATAATGCGCACGCAAAATGTGCTCACGTAGAGCGACACTTAAGCAGTACCACCTGTTATCTCCGTTGATACTGATGTTGAGAGCAAAAGTGTGGTGTAGACGCTGACAGATAATTTTCTATCTACAAAAACTTGTAAATATCAGAGGACATGGTGTCACAGAAGAAAATTTAAAGAAATTAATTATTAACAGTTTCGTGAGCACAAACACGGTGCACATGCACTGCTGATGTTGAACGCATACCGCTATTCTGTGCGGCGCCCCTCTACAATGTCTATAAAGGAGTTGGAGGTATTTTTGAACCAACGCGGTCTAGTAATCGTTTTCATAGTAGAAACACATTCAACGAACTATTATTAAGGGATGATAATAAATTTCTTGTTTTGGCGTGCTAGGCATTTGTACATTACCCATTGCAATGCACAAACCATGCATTTTTTTTAGTTCAGTACTATTCATTATTTTTCCAGTGATGCATGTTTGATTTGCTCTTCAAATTTTTGAATAATCTAATTGCCTCAGAATTTGCCCATTACACAATTTTGTTGTATAGCATATCTTCAAATAAAGTGAAAATAAAAATTAATGGGAGAAACATTTCCATCAACATTGGTTTTTTACCTCTTCTGAACCCGTAAAGTCGTATATGACAGGATATCCTTGATTATTCCCCCATTAGATAGGATTCGTAGATTATATATTCTTCAGTTTATACATTTAAAATTTCAGATGTAACAGATTCGTGTGAATCCAACTCATCAGAAATATTTAGGCTGCTTCCCACATCTTCAGATGGTTCATATGGTGAATCTTCATCACTGTCAAAAGTAGATTCATCTGAACTTATACCTTGCTCTTGTATTTTATTTACTTCTTCTTCAGCTGTCAGCTTCCGTTTCTTGCTCTTTATTATGTCCAGATATTTACTAACGCACCGGAAATACTCTATAAAATTAATAATAATGTTGCCTTTATATGTACATAGTTATAATGCTATTAATTACAAGTACATACATTTTGTTTATTTTCAACCATCTCAAGTCAGTAATACATTATGAAGTAACATGTGCACATCACATGTAAACGTTGACATAACCTATAGACAAGTAAAAACAAAAACAAAATTTATTATTATTTGCTTAATAAATTATAAAGAAAATTATTCATTATTCCGGTCTGATGAGCAGATAAACGTCTTAACAATTTGTTGGGACCTGCATCCATCCGTACTTGAACATCATGCAGTACTTTAGCGGTAAGCACATTACGAGTACGACTAGTCGATTTTCTTTTGCAAAAAAAGTTTGGAAACTTCTGTCAAAAATGTTAAATATGGCAGTTAGAAATTAAACGAAAATTTTAAGTTATTACGAGAAATTGGGGATAGTTTAGAAAAAATGCAGTGAAATATCTTTTTTGGTGACATTCAATAGAAAAATTTAATGGAATATCGAAGGGGCAGTCATATCTCATTGTGGAAGACCAGTTGGATCAGCTGAACGTTGAATGTTATGATTGTAGGTAAACTATAATAATATAATAATAATAATTAATATTACTATAATAATAATATAATAGGTAACTATAATAATAATATAATAATAATAATATAATAGTTCCTGTTTTACGATACGATGAACAATACGACGGGCGTGTTGGGAAAATGCATTGTACGCAACAGCTTCGTGGTTAGGAAATTCATCCTAAAACTGGTGAAACCAGGACTCTATTGAATAATTCCACACACCGTTTTCATCGCGTTGGCCGCTTCGGAAGTAAGCTTCCAGTAGAAACTTATTGTGAATTCCACAAAAATGCCTGTTGGTAAGTACCAACCTTCGATTTTTAAGTCATAAACGTTAAAATTTTCCTTGCTAAATCAATAGACTTCTTAAAAATATTCTTAAAACTCTTGAAATACCTTAAAATAACAGAAATAGTCTGGATTGATATAATAACGAAAGACGAGACACGGCAATGAAAAATTCGGACGTAAATTTGACAGCTTGCGGGATTAAAAGTTAGTTGTCTTCTCACTTATTTAATAGCAGTATTACTTATAATAGGGGTTTTCTATTTCGGAGATAATGTCCATATCGTCAGTGCATAGAAATGTGAAGGAAGAAGCTTTCAGAAACAAGCATCTGCATAGGTACCAAGGACACTTGTATAATTAGAGGTGGAGTGGAAAGAATTGCTAAAAGTGCTAAGCCACAGTATCCAACAGTTATAGGCAGACTCAATAGTTCCCAGTTTAAGAAAAGGTTTTTAAAAACAGTTTAAGAACCTAAATATAGTGCATCTCTTTCGTTTTCTATAACTATTTGTCTTTATTTTCTTCTTTAATCGCCCAGCTGTAATAAGCAATTACTATAAATGTGTTTCGAGGTTCATAAGCACATATACCGCCTTGCATGCGGTATGGTAACAATAGCGACAGTACCTCGTATTGATAATAAGAAAGAAGCGAAAAAATAATGACCTACCAATAAACTTTACTTTGTATTTCTTATGTAGTTTTATTGAATATTATTATATTAATAATCTATGGAGAAAACTTTTTCAGTAGCATTTTAAGAAAACCACAAAACAATATTGGAATATTTGAGTGAATGTAATATAAACACTAAACAAGTAATATAAACACTGTGGCTCAATGGTTCTTGTGAGATTAATTACCAGTTTTGAAAAATATTATGGGCAATAATGCTTCTTCGAAAATCGTTATCCGAAACGTCTCCTTATGCAACCCTCACTAAGAGTAGGCTTTTAGACTATAAATCAATGACGACAATCTTGAATTTTTTTTCAAGTTTAATCAAATTTTGAAGATCACTCACACTACTTTCTCTCGCATAACCCCCAACCTTTTCGAAACGGTGCGCCTTTGGGCAAATTAGTTAGTTAGTAAAAATCGATCAAAAAGTCGACGGGGAATTCAAAAGCACATTAATATACCCTGTCCAATTTAAACAACTCTTATGTGTTATTTTCATGTATGAACTTGTTCATATCTTTCTGGTTTCAGTTCATACTTACTAGACATGTATGTTTTGTAAACATGTACGTAAAAAATTGTTTGGCAAGTACCTAGTAAGAACTTCTTGTCTAATCCATACTCATTAATTTGTATCCCCCTATTTCCATCGAAGCAGATGTTTAATTGTTCAATGTTAAGATCAGTAAGATGCTTAAAAAATTGAGGTAGATTTGAAAAGTATATATAAATGTGTGATTATTATATGTCATTACGCACTTTTGTCGGATCCTTTAAAATGTCGATGGCAAATTCGACATATCATACACTTTTAGAGGGTCAAGAGTACCAATACTTAAGTAAATTCAGGGTTACCGGATGCTTTAATCCAAAAACCGAATCGTACTTACTTCAAGATCCGTAATTTAATTTATTTTGGGATTTCTTTTTCAATTAAGAAAGATTGTTTAACACTGATAAACACTTTGCCCCTTCTGCTATTCTCTCCTTCACCTCTCCTTCCAGTCTACCATCCTCCGATATGATTGATCCCAAACACTTTCCCCTTTCTCCCTATAACCACGGTGTTGGTTTTTTCTTCGCTTATCCTCATATATATCTTTCCCAGTGCACCCTTGTAGATCTCCAAATTTCTGTTCAGTATCACCGGATCTTTAGTCACCAGCACCACATCGTCTGCATATTTGTCGTTACCAAATCTGTCAATAACAAGAATGTCTAACAACTCCTAAACGACGCCACAGATCGATCAATGGTCAAGAATGGTACCTTTAGTCTTAATACCATAATTCGTCAATATACTCCTATATCAAAATCTCACCATCAAAATTTTGCACCGAATGCATTACTTTCTCTTTATGAGACAAAGTAAATTTGCTTAATATAGGTCTGGAATGCGAAAGAAAATTGCAGTACCCTGACTTCTCTATAATATAGTATTATTTTCGCAAATACATTTATTCTAAACACTACCTAAACTTAGTTTTTAAATGGAACACTGTATATTATTGTATTTTTCAATTCTTTATGGAATTTAATCCCTCTTTATTCGGTACATATTTGGTGAAAGCATTTCCAGTTATTTAACATTTTTTAAACTGACTTTTATTTATTATACAAGGCTTTGTAGTGTGCCGTAACCCTTTCATTATAGAAAAAAAGCAAGTTTCTAATAAAAGTTACACCACATCTTCTTATTCTCTATTTTTTTTATAAGATATACATTCTCAAAATTTAAACAAAGCAAGAAAAAGTCTACTATTTCAAACCAGATCCCTGTTTTAGTGTTTTTAATTATCTTGCTTTAGTTTGCGGCCATTTCTTTAATAATGTTTTCTTTAATTTCCTCACAATCTTTTCTCAAATGGCACTATAGCGTCAATTCTGACACGTGCAATTTCAGCGCCAACAACTTCATTCACACGCCCTTAAGCTATGGACCTCGAGCAATGGACACCTCGCATAATAAGTAAACAGTACGTATTTACTTCGTCAACACGACACAAACATAAACCTACTGTTTCTACCAAACCGACTGGATTCGCAAATACGTCAAAACCCTTTGATATTAACGCCTTCCGCTGGGACTTCCACAACAAAACAGTCCACAAAACAAGTCGATTCTGTAATGTAATGTATTTCTTTAGTGTTGTCCAAAAGTCATAGTTTCGTGGCGATCGATGACGTTCGACGTCTTGTTTCCCTTTTGTTCGTTTTGTAGACGATCAAAGTCACATTATAGCTGTTACTTGGTTTCTCTATAATAAAGTCTAGTGGGCAATATTTATTGCCCACTAGACTTTATTATTATTATATGCAAGATGTCTGGCAATGTAAGTCCTATACTTCAATTTTTTCTACATAAGCAAATAAGGCGCTCACTCAGACTTAATGACTGCTCTCATCAATGTCTTTTTTATTAACAGCAATATTTTTTCAAAAGGTAGACAAAATAAACTGCCGACATCTGTAGAAAATATTTGTACATTATGAAATAACTGCAGTCTATGTTTCGATATCTGAGTGTATGTTTGGTTCTCACATTGATCGAGGGTGCATCCGTATGATGACATCTTCCCTCATATAGATTGGGGCGAACGGATGCAAAACATTTTATGATAAAATTTTATTATTTTATAAAATCTTTTATGGTAATTTTATAACATGTTTTTTTCACTGAGTACATATGCTCGTAATTAGTTACAATGTCTAAAGTTTAGCCTCGAAACTTTAATCTGCTTAGCCGGCTTAAAAGTACAGACGTGTGGCTGAGTTGGATAAGCGAGTTCGAACTGGTTTCATCCACCCCTGAGGCTCCTACTCTCTAATCCGCCCCGGGATACTGTCTAGAATAAAAATTGTGTTTATACGCTATAGACTACCTGCGAAACGGGCAAATAAGCTGGCACTGAGAAGAAATCCTTCGGGACCCTATTTCAGGCCATACACTCAATACTGCAAAATCAATATTACAGTGATACAAGCAGAGAAAAAGACACACGTATAAATTAATTTTGCTTACAAAAATTATAAGAATGTTGATTTACGAATTATTCTGCTTTTTTTATTGGTAAGTACCTGGTAGACCGAGTTCCACTCGTACTTCCAGTGTTCGTCTCAGTTTACATATATTAAAAATGTACGTAATAATTACATGTTATTAAAAGATTAAATTTCTGGTTCACCGAGGTTTTCTGGGTTTTCTAGTAGTACTATGTACTATTCAAATTTAATTTAAAATGAATTACTTATCTGTTCTTAACAGCATCTTTATAAATCTCTAGAATTAACTTTACAGTTAACAGCATTTGTCGATTGTTTTAGGGCAATGAAAGTTAGAATAAGTGTCTATAAATCCTCCATCTTTCAACAAAGAGATTCACGTATAAGTAGTACCTGGTAGATCGAGCTTGTTCACGGGTAAAACACAAAACAACATTGTTTTTGCCCCTGCTAGTTTTTTACCGAGCTAGCTCCGTTCTATCAGCACACGATGTCCGCAACCTAGCTATAATTAGCAAAAACTCATTTTAACGTGATTTAAATCTTTAGCGGAGCTCGGACTTTCAGCGTTCGTCTGAGTTTTTACATATTATAAATATTTCTATAATATATCTATAATAATCTATAATATTGGTGGCGCCGTCGTACGGCGAGCGACAAAACTATCATCGTAGCCGCATCAGGCAATAGCGTGCCGATACATGCCTTGTCCGCTAATAGATGCCGCTAGCGTGTTGTATAGCATAATTTTGCTTATTTGCAAAGTTATTTTATTTATTTGAAACTTGTGATCAATTATTATAGATTTTTTTCGTCAAATTCTATTAATCCTGTAAATATGGGCCGACAACTTAAAGCTGCCTGCTCTGTCAGCGGAATACAAACATACAACATACAAGAATTGCTCGTTTAAGAATATAAGATACAAATATACATATAATAAATAATACGGCCCAGTATTACGACTTTCATTTGGAATTTATTCATTTTATATTAATCTCTACTTAATCTCTTGATCTGATTTCGTTCTCGGCTTGGTAGGCCGAGCTATTGGTTGGCCTATAAGGTACCTCCAGGTTTCGCTTGAATTGCCAATATTTGTCCCAGTTTCTGGATTGCAACATAAGTGTATATTAATGGGACCAATTGTAATAATAATTGTTATAATGCATACAAATGTACATTTTATTATTTACGAGTATATAAATTCTCATTGAAACGGAGTATCAAAATAAAGAAGTCATGTTTGTACATAAAAATAGGTTTCCTATCTCTAAAGGAAAATTGATCATATTGTTCGGTTATAAAGATCTTCACAAAATTTTGCTAGGTATACCATTACACCATCTTGTACTTTATCTGTTGCTACGCAGAATTTAATATATCTCTGACTGTATCAGTTGTACAGTTTTGTTAGTTTAGCTGTGTGCAAACATTACAGCTATGTTACTGGTTTCCGTCGCTATTCCTTGAGTTGCCCGTTGCCATTAGTCTACTAATGTCTCAATGCATTGCTCGCTGGATTTCGTCGCTATTTGTTGAGTTGCCCGTTGCCGTAAGTCAACCTAATCTTCGTAGCGGCGCATATCTTCTACTCGCTGAATGTATTAGTGTATTGTATATTTGTTTCATCTGCTAACCATTTATTTGTATCGATATTTGTGTATTGATTTCTAGACGCTCAGCACGTTCAGGAGATAATTCAATTGCAGTTCTTTCCGACAGATGCTCCGATGTGATTTACAATACCCTACGATGTGATGTACTGTTAATTTTATACGTAATTATGCATACGATTTACGGTAGCTGTTTCAGCAGCCAATTTTCAATCGATTTCTTTATTCTATCTGCCGTTGAATATGGTTAGCTGCATCTTTGGTTAAAACTTGAGATTTGTGAGCGTTGCATGCAACTGCATAAGGAAAGGAATCGGAGAACTGTTCGATTATCTAAATGTTATAATCGTAATAATGTCGTAATAATAATCGTCTAATATCGTCGTTTAGTAATATAAGATTACAGTCTTTGATATGTAAAGAGAACGTAAGTTTACTTCATATAAATACGCTTACGGCGAATAATTGTTATGCAAATACATATGTAACTGAAAAGACGTGTTTCAAGAACAAACATGCAGCTACAAGCATCGCATTACTTCCCAGTATTGTAAACAACTTGATATGCACCTTAGTTTAGTTTTCCAAATATAAACATTAAAGAGAATCTACATCAAGAGAATCATCATTTTGTTTCGTAAACTTGGTGCAACATGGAATGTCACGTTTGGATGTTTCGATAACATCAAGAATTGTAGACACACTCGAAACTTTTTTGAAAAAAAGTAGCAAGTTTAGCCCTTATTCAAACGGAAGGAGAAATTGAATCTTCAATAAGATTAAACTGGACGAAGTGTACTTTTACTTGTTTTAACCCTGCTGTTCTGCTGCGCCCTTGAAATGCAACTAATTGTTCATTTACGGTCACATTTTCAAAAGGGTTATATAATTTTGGAAGAACTTCGCCCCAGTTTTCCCATATTTCTCTTAAAGCAGCAATTTTGTCTGTGCGTTTTCTTTACGAGTAGATTTGTTGTCAAAGCGAATTACTCGTGAGATTTTACAGAAGGTGTAAAGTTTCACTATCCCACAAGCATTTTATTGATTCACCATGATATTTATACATTCCAGCCAATAATAATACTCCAACGAAAGCTTGAAACGAAATATTGTCCAAGTTTTGCCAGTTTTTACCATAAACTCGACGTCCTTCAATATTTGCGTATTTTATGATCCACTATCTATGGAACTAAATATAAAATTGAGTGCACGTTCCACATAATTTATTCTTTCTGTAGCATAACTTGTTATACCGGGGGTTTTCTTGTTGACATTGGAGTTATTCTTGATGACATCCTTTGAAAGAACATATGGAGTTGTGAGAATCGGTTCATTTTTTTATGACAATCGGTTGTGACAATTCCGATAATGTCATCCTCGTTATCGGAATCGCCTGCGGCACTTTCATCACTTGTATGAATTTCTTCCTCACATACATCTTCGCTATCAGGATTTTCCAAAATCGCAAGAAGTTCAGCGTGAGTGAAAAGTTTCCGATTAGTTTTTA
The DNA here is from genome assembly GCA_033557515.1 of Diorygopyx duplodentatus. Classification (NCBI taxonomy): domain Eukaryota; kingdom Metazoa; phylum Arthropoda; class Insecta; order Coleoptera; family Scarabaeidae; genus Diorygopyx; species Diorygopyx duplodentatus. The sequence goes on from JAWQRJ010000210.1 coordinate 13,625, forward strand.
TTATTGATCATACATCGTGCATTCTTCAACTAAATAGAAGTCGCTCCGATGCGTGTATTTATAATTACAGAAGGAAACAAGAGCATACTTGGTCAGACTTTGTGAATAATAATTACTGACCATTGAGCCGTTTGGGACCTTCCTCGCCTCTTTGGAATCTCTTTTCTTGACCACTTACCCCTATTGCTGGTGCGTGTTTACACAAACATGTGTTCGCATATGAAACACAAGGTAATCGTCGTCAAAGAGACATCGGGTTTCATTGTGTAAACTGACGGAATAAACTATTTAGGGAAAATACAAAAGACCGTTTTACTCTGGTATAAATTTCAAAGGGGCGGGGAAGGTCCCCAATAGCTTAATGGTCAGAGCGTCCGCCCGGAAAGCGGGAGACACGGGTTCGATCCCCGTGTCGGAGACGATTTTTTTCATTGATACAAATTCTTTTGTGAATAATGTGTGAAAATATAAACATATGATGTAATGCATATGTAAACCAACGAACTGACACTATTTATAATTATCAGAATGTTTATCGTTGAAATTATGTTTTTCACACATTTACGATCACTCACTAGTATAATATTTACATCGGGCCATATTTACCCGACCAGTACATTAGTACTAACTACCTATAACTTAATTTTTTTTTAAATGTATTGATCATGGCAACTATTTGCCAAAAAAAGTCATAAAATATGGAAATCATATACAGATAAGATACAGATAAGTAAGATAAGTAATGAACTGGCACCGAAACGAATTTCGTTTTGGGTCAAATAGACCCGTAATAAACACTTTCCCATAGCAAATTGATTCAGTTTACTAAACTGTATAACCTAAACATATTTTTTTCCGCACATAAGCCAACACAACGTTTCTACTATCCATGAAGTACGGTCACAATTATTAATTATTCCAAAGTGCATAATTGTTGAACATCTGACGCAGCTTTTGACACGAGCATTATTGGTCATTTTTATAATCGTGATATTGGCGTACGTCGTTCACTGCTAAACTAATCTTTAGATAATTCTAATGCACAGTATGCTCACTTTACTTTGGAAACGCTGCGTATTCAGTTAGTTCTATTAAATCGCGTGTATTTAAAAGAATCAATTAAAATAACTAATTGCTGAAAAATTATTATGCCGAAGAAGATAGTACTTTTGCTATTTAATGTGTCACTAAAAAAATGTGATATCTCATTTAATTTACGAGATTTTTCGAAGCTCTGCAAACGTTAAATTATAAGGATAATATAAGAAACAAATTATGTAGTATACTTGTGCAATAACTTTGTAAATACACAAAAAAACAAAGCACATTAAACATGTGACATACACCAAAAAGCAAGTTTTGGCCGATAGAAGAGCAGATAGAGAGCAATAGCTATGATTACAGCAAAAATACGGATAGTACGGTGACATCATTTAAACTGAATAATGCATGATAATCTCCAAACCTTACTCCGAAAAAAGCAAAAGCTAACCACTTATCTCCCATATCCCTGATTGCCACGACCGATATACGTCAACGTATACCACTAGATCAAACATGGCCGACCCACCATACAGAGCCATCGACGATGCTAATCCATAACAAATACACTCACCAAGCTAACAATAAGTTATTATCGTTAATATTTATAAATTAGAGAAGGCAGCAAAACGAAATACAGTCATGCGCTAATAAATTCATGTTGACAAACATAACAAAATTTAAATAAAACAGCTATAAATATGTATGCACAATTGGATTGGGATATAAGACCATGTTGACTGTTCTTTCTGCTAATCAACTCAAAAATACTAAAATCAATTTACAAGCAACAAGTTATGAAAGATGCCGACATCATTATTTATAACGCGGTAACCCGGATGCCGCATATGCGAGACACGAATGCGGTGCTTGGCACTTATTAGCTCCCAAATGATCTATTGGGAACAGTTTTCTTTAAAACACTCATTTATATGCAGTGTTTCCAAGAACTCGCGGCATAGCGGAAAACGGCAGATTCTTCATTAAAAACTAGGTGCATAAAGTGCAAGTCTAGGAACTGACGTACATTCCTACGGAAATGTGCGAACTCCATCATTCTGGAACCACATGTTGTGGCGTGCCGCTGCTGGAACATCCACTAACTAAATGGACAGCACATCTACCAAAAAAATGGAGTACGAAACTCCGTCAAGGCGTTGTTCAGGCAGGACGTATGTACCTATCAGACCTATCGTCCTCTAGCGGGTTACAATCGCGTTTCCGACCCCCAGTTCCTATGTAATTCTTGCTCCTCCCTTAAACACTAAGGTATAGAATATTAATAAACTTATAAGAATTCCTATGCGTCGCTTCTACTTTTTGGTCCTAGCTTCGTGGTTCCTTCCGGACGGTGGGGATCTTCTTGTACCTGTTGATGAATTTGCAGCCCTTCCGTAGTTCCAGAAGAACGCTACCTCCGGACTGTTGGTGGTACGACTAGAACGCAAGATATCCTGGGCAGAGTCGTGTTTTTACGGGGTGGGTGGTTACTATTGGTGTGTGAGCTTGTGTTTTAATTTTTGGTGTGTGGGATTAATTGTTCCTAGGTTTGGTGCTGTATTTTAGGATCTCTTGTGTATCCTGGTCGGTGTGGTGTTGTTATAGGAGAAGACAATTTATGCCGAGGGAATTTGTTTTGGAGAGGAGTTCTGGGTCGTGGATTTGTGGTGAAGGCTACAAATGTTCCAAGACGTTAATGTGATTGAATCAGCAAAGGATCTGTTGAACATAATTATTTCAAGTCTGTTGGGTTGGGTCTTCACGGAGTGTATTTGCTATGTCTTGGACGATGGTGATCAGTAAATCTATGTTGCAGAGGGAATTTATTTCGCTGAGGGCGCTCTGGAGGACTTGCAACTTATCCTGAATTGGGGCGATGTTGATTTCCTTAATTGCTTGGCTATATGCTAAGCCAGGTGTGGTGGTAGATTGTGGTTAGCGGTGGGCTAGAATATCTCTCAACTGTTATTCCCTCCTTCTTGTAGACGGCGATGATCTCCTCTGCAGTCCTTGTAGTTCCTCCCTTGTGGCGTACGTGTGGATTTTGGATTGCACCATCGCCAGTAATTCGACTACCCTGGCGTAGTCTTCGTTAGTGGATGTCCTAACAACAATTTCATTACTATTGTAATGAATTTTACAACCTACCATAGTGGTGTCGTTCAGTTGTTCGTGGAACATCCTGAAGTTTTCCAGCATTGACATGCCCCGGATCGGTGCTGGTTTCCTGGCGGTTTCTCCTTGGATGACGAAGGGAGTACCTACATCGGTTCCTGGATTTTAAGCGAAGAAAATCTATTGACGGTCTTGAGCTGGGACGACGTCAATGGTCTCGGGTATGGCGCCGTTTTCCGCGGAATAACCCACGGGTTGGGCGTGTCCTGGTTAGCCATCCGTGCTAGTTTCCTAAACACTTCGCTGGTTATGTTGAGTTTCTTGTTTATCTTTATGGTTGTTATTCACAGTTCTTACAAGAACTAGTGTAGTTAGGCACACTCTCTAACGTTCTGTTGCTAACAGATGCTCGAGAGCAAGTTGAGCTCCCCGACATGCGCCTTATATAGCGGTCGGCGCACTGGAGTAGTGGAAACCGCGCCGGGTGGGGTTGATCACGCGCACACAGCCTCGCTTCACCCTGTGGGCTGCGATAGGACCAAAGGTCCCGCGTCTCGACAGTGGCTTTGGCTTTGCGGTAATTCAATATTTAAAGTTTCACGGCAAAGTTTCACGAAAAATCACTTCGTTACAATATAAAGCAATTTTGTTAATTCGCTATTTTTTTAACATATATAATAAATAGTTTTACCAATAGTTTATTTAACAATAGTTTTAATATTTATTTTCCAGCGTGCTGACCCCTCGTTATATTGGAAGGTACTAATCTAAACCATCATTCGTGATTTTTAATTTGTAATAATTTTGTAATAATTACTTACAAAGCTGCAATCCACAAAGTTGTAAGGCTTAACCTTCATTACAAAGTTTAAATTTCCGCCGTATATTGATTTAACTGTAGTTTATGTCTGAAGATGTTCTGAGACTAACCATCTTATGTACATTAAAATAAGTAGAAAATGCCTATAGTGTCATTTGAAGCTAGCAACACGGATGTACTCTACGTCGCCAACGCATTTTATTTGAGAATAAATTTGCAGGCCTTGTAGAGTTTTATTTTTCGATGCTGTATTACGCGTACATGCTAATGACCTCCACCGACACAGGGTCGCACGGCTGTTCTTGTAAGGGTTTTAATGATATTTACCCTGCAACTGCATTCAAAATAACTGTTATGATAGGAGCGTTTCTGCTATTCTGGCCTAATTACAAACTAATTAAATATTTAAAATTACGCGACTGGTTTTCAAGAATTAAGTAGACTAGCGTGCGTAAAATGTTGTTGCCATTATATTTTAAAAGGATAATTTAATATTTCTATGCTCTGTTCTGAATAGAAGGGAGTAAGTAATGAATCATTTCAGTGGCATAGAGCAGTTGTTTAAGTTACTAGAATATAAGTTTAAGTTTAAAATAGTTAGTTAATACAGTTAAGTTTATGTATAAGTTCCTGGAAAGAAATATGAATTACCGACCTGCGAAATACATACAAATATTTGTAACAGCTACTCATTGTTGAACCTTACCTATGTTCATTATTGTTATTTTTTATTGCGCGTTTATATCAATTTAGATGCGAAATCCCCATCTGGACTACACAAATATTATTTATATGCCATAGGCATGTAGCAATGTCCATACAAAAATAAACAGTATTTACGGCTTCGATTTAGTTTAGAACTTGTCTCATATTACTGGTAAGGAAATGCGAAGAGGGTCAACAGAATTCGATCCAAAGAAAAGTTCACTCCTTTTCCCTAATTATTAACATCAAATAAAACACAGCAGTGAATGGAGACGAAAATTGTTCACAAACTTTACGGGTCAAATTATGAAACACTTTGCATGAATTAAACTTTTCATGGGAAAATGTTAAGAGCAAGTCTCTTGCTGTAGACGCAGTAGCAATTGTTTGCTGGTCCAGTAATTATTTACGTGGTATTCGAAAATACCACAATGTAGGAAAGCGAATACTTTACTTGAACGAAACATGGCTGAACGGAGGGCATGCCGTCAGGAGGATATGGGAGGGCTTCAAAGCAAGCTTTTATAGAAGGGTTATCCAAGGAACTTAAAGCACCACCCGGGAAAGGATGTCGCTTAATACGTACGTATGTATTGGCAGCGGAGGTAGTTTTGTCGACAGATCCTTGCTGATATTTGGGTCAAAGCGAGCGACCACTTTACGTGATGATACGAAGTCAACTCTGAACAGTATTTCGAGCAGATGCTAGATTCTATAACACAGAGATCGTCCATCGCAATGCATAACGCTTCATATCATTCACGAAGAGGTGAAAGTTTACCCAGGAACGTCTGGAGAAGATCATAATAACTGTACTTCGTTTTACCTCCGTACATAAGATTCCTCCATACGTGATTTTAAGTTGGTACTTCTAGGACGTTAGATTCCATTCCCTAGAATTGTGTTGTAAATTTTTCGTATGGATGAAACTTCCGTTGCATACCAAGTGTACAATATTTTTATGGTAATTATAGTACAAATCAATGGAACAACAACTACCACAACCATAACGTAGCATTCTTCTAAATGAAAAGTGTGTGCATTGCAAAATAGCAAAATGTTTGTGTTTTGCTTTTTAGGTTTTTTGTTTTCTTACAATTAAATTGGGCTAAAGGTAACAATGTAAATATAAAGCAACCGACGTCAAATAAAGAACGACCCAGCAAATGGAAACTATTGCGAGGGGATAGAAAACTACTCGCACGCAGCTACTAGCAATATTCTTGTCAAAGATGGGGATCTTGTCTTTATCTTTGACAAGAATATTGCTACTAGAATCACTTCTCTCACGCAATTATGGCTGCGCGAGAAGACTGACCAAAGTAACATACTTAAACCTAACTTAAACCTACGCATTCGGTATGGAAAGTTGTCTTCAACTCTCCAAGGTGTGTATTCATAAACCGTTCTCAAGACGTTGCTGTTGCTCAAGCATGAGCTGGCGACTCGTTCGTATTTTATAAACCATGCTGAAGTATCGATCGATTCTCCGCGCGGGGAAAGGGTGACTCTAAGACTGACGCATAGCTGGCTTGAGGTTTGCTTAGGAGCAGCGTTTGTTCGAGTTCACAACTTAACAAGTTAACTAACATTTGCAAGTCAACAAAACGTTGGAAGAATTTCAAATGTTTTTACCCCGTAATGATCTTATTGGTACGGAATTCGAGAATATGTGCTTAAAAGAATTGATGAATATATCTTATATTGTTAAACGCGCTAATCTTGCATATACATATATTTGTACGGATCGTCGCGGGAACGGAACCAACAGTGTGGGTGATATTTTCAGGATTTATAGAGAGCGAAGATTGCGAAGACAGGTCAATTGATCTCAAGTCTCAAATAACAATAATGTAATGTAAAGATAATATAGCTACTGTTTTTTTTTCTTTCATAAACCAGCATATACTGAATTAATATGTTTAGCCATACAGGGTAGACTTGCATTAAACATACACTGCTGTGTTGGAAATACATATTTATATATGCCTATAGGTAAAAGCTCAAAAAGGAGAATAAATAATTTCGTTTCAGAGTATATTTTCTGTAAGCGTGAGTATAACTAACAAATATGTTTAAGATGCCGTAATATTTGTGATACGCCACTACAATCTGGACACCCAGGTTATGCCGTTTATCGCGGATGAGTGTATCTTTCCTCTATGGGGGAGTGCATCTTCCCACGATATGCTACCGTCGATTTTACGAAGGCATATTAGATAGATACGAAGAGTGGGTAATTGAAAATTGTTTCAATATTATCATTACGACATGATTTATTAGTTTATTTGCGGAAACTAATTGTTAAAGGTGGGTTGGATGGAAAAAGTTTTATATTAAAAAAATACGTTCGTAATTTAATAATACGGAAACTATTAAAACTTGGCCCCTGCATATAGAGATTGTTAGGTATATATTGTCCACTGTATTTCAAACAATAGGAAATATATCTAAAGCGTTGTTCGTGTTGCCAGATTAATAAAATTAAATAGTAGCAGATTTTAAGCGCCCATTTTGATGATGGTGCTTCAAATACAGCTTGATATAATATATTAACATTGATGTAAGTGATTTGCGCTTATCTATGGTGGTGATCTTAGCTAGGACAATAGTTTTCTTTAAAGGAAAGTAGAACACATACTAAGATCTCGAAATAAAATATATAGGCAAATAGAACTCAAATCATACTCATTCGAAAATGATTTTACTTTTATAACCTGTACTCACTACTTGCCCAACGCAGACAAAAAAGTTTTTCTATAAAAATATCCAATTAAAGATGAAACAACTCAATTAGTTGGCACTGCATGCACGATATTTTATTTTTCCCATTCGGGTATTTTTTGCTGATGAATGATCGTTTAGATTCGTATTTGCCGTATATGTACTGTGCAAATAAGCATATCGGCATTTTTTGCCATTCTCGCTTGTATTCACACCATGCTATGATTTTTTTGGAAGAATTTCGTTGACTATGCCATTGTTTAAATTAAAAAAAAACGAACGCACCTGGTCACAGCAGCACAATCCATACATGGAATGAAACATTTCAATAAATACTACGCAGAGCGTGTTTATGCACCGTTAAAACATAAATCGTTGTTATTTGAAACACGGTTATTGATATAGGACCGGATATTAATTTACATGGCAACGTTACTGTGTTTCTCACACTATAACTTTAAATATAACTTAAACTCAAACAAAATTCAACCCATATGACACAATCAAGTAAAAGTTACTCAAAAATATTAATTAATATTTCTTTATTCTATATCTATCTTTATTCTATCCTATATCTTGTTTGGCATACTTGTTTTCTTCTCGCCTTTATCTTGTACGGTTTAGAAGATTGCCGGTAAACATGTCGTTGTATTGTTTTGGTAATTCTTGAGTATCTTTCTTGCTATTACACACGTTCTTCTCTCTATATCCGGAAATATAATATCAGGGTATCTGGAAATTATGCGCAAATACTTCTTTCTTCGGGCCCAATTTCAAGCCGCCGGTCGCAAATCGCCGTTGCCATGGTTACGGCATGGCATAAATACAGTCAAATAGTTGGTCATTCCAAGGCATGCCTTATTTCTTTGCTACGTGCTTTAACGAATTTTACTTTACATCTCGAAACCCGCTCAGTTTACGAAAAAATAAAAAGAATCAAAAAAGTTTCCAAATCGTTTGGACTATACGACTGATGGCTTTGTTCGTAAGAAAACGGGCGGATAAAAAAGTTCTTTTGTAAAAATCGATAGGGGTTGTTCGTTTCAACCCTTTGCGATGACCAGGTGCGAATGAGAATATCATATTAAAATGTTGTTCTAAAAATACAAGATACACAAAAAAGAATTTCAACGTAGGCAATGTCGTTCTCAACAATAACCCCAATAGCTATATTCTTGACTAACCCTTTAAATGCCTCTAACTCCGTATGGGAGCCCTAAATTTAAAAAATTATATAAAGGGCCCCATCTAAAATCAATTGTACAATATGCCCTTGCAGTATTTGCGCATAATTTCCGGACATCCTGTATATATACCAATAATGTTGAGGGATAAAAAATGTTTAGTTCATTTTTTCCAAAATTAAAACTATTAAATCTTATTAGGTCACCAAATTTCATTAAAACGATTTGAGAAGTATAAAATTTACTATTTAAAAAATGGTTTCTCAGCATAGCAGATAGCATTTATTTTGTAAATCAGCAAAAAGAACACTGGCAAAACAAAGTGGAGCACATACTTCGTTATTTTCTCCTTACTTATTCCTTGTTTTCTTCGACCTTTCTTTTTACATAAATATCATTCTGGCAAATTTTGTCAACACTAAGGTATGATATTGTTCGGACATATTCGTGACTTTGTATGCGTGCAGTCTGGCTTGAATGCGCAAACCAACAAGTGGTTTGCACAGTTGCACTCTTCAAGCAATTAGGTACCTTTTATTTATGAACACACAACGAAAATATTTCATAGAAATTCATACAAAGTCATCAGCGCAATTCTACTTATAATAGCACGACATGCAACGACAACTGGAAGATGGAAATTAGAATAAAAGGGCAGGGGTTGGAAGAGATTATAGGATTTGCTTGAGTGCCAAAAAAAGACTAGATTCATTGATTTAAAAAAGTATTACCTAATTGATTTTCCGTAAATGTCGGGACTTTGATCTCTCTCGTCCACTTTGCAGTAAAACGGATTAAGTGCGCAAAACATGTCGAACGTAATTGGAGTTTCGACAAAATCGCCACCGTCCAATCAGGAGCACGAGATAAATTCCATTTGGTAATGTTATATAAATAAGAACTTAAGCGCATGAGGAATAAGCTATAGGTATAATAAGCAATATGTGATGTACATTTTAAATATAGTACGAAGGAAGAATTACATTGGTTTATTTACTTTTATTTAACTGTAAGTTAAATTATTTCACAAAATTTAGTTGTAAAAAATTTTTTTTATTGACCTTTGTCAATTATGATAAAAAGTTTCGATTATCTACGTAACCATCAAATACCACCAATATTCCACTTATTTATTATATACACATGAATACAATGCCAGGAATACTTTTCGAAGAAAAGCAGCTTGTCGAAGCTCTCTTGATTTGCATAGATCATCAATTTTCTGAAAACTTCTCCACTATGTATCGAGCTATCTGGTCCACTACGTATCCACTACGAGAAATGCATTATGATTATCATGTTTTTTTGCAGTAATTAAAAGCTCTTGTATCCTGCCGGAGGATCTGTCTCATAATTGTATGTTTGAAGTATTCAGTATGATGTACTGACATAACAGTAGACCTTTCGTCTTTTAGAATTATATATCAGCAATTTTCATCAAACAATGCCAACTTCATTACCTATTTTCTCCAAGAAGTTGTTCTGTAACAAGCGCTCCTTACTAAGTAGTTTTATATTAAAAGAAATTGAACGGGTTATGGAATATAAGTGATTAACAGTAAACACACGTAGTATGGATTGCTTAGATTTGTCAGAACAACAGCTTTAAAAGCAAAATGTTCGATGAATCAAATGCCAATAGGTAACGATGAAATTACCCCACTACCCTTAACACTGATACAACAAGCTACGTACAATAATAGCCTTGAATCGAAGTTGAGATTGGTACTTGAGAAGTGGCGAGGTATGTTTGATTTATAGTACAATTTGGATTTCTTGCAAGTTACTGCGCACGTTTCTGACTGTTAACAAGTTAATCTGTCTGATTGGAGAATCCAAATTTGAACATTTGAATTCTTCGGAAGTTTTGTGCAGTCGTGCATTAAACCATTATGTTACTCAACCACATTCCTTTGTCGGTGTTATTTTACCAGTTACTTTGTTGGATGTTTTTCCGTTCAGAAAGTTTCTATGCTTATCTTATTATATATCTTATTAATATTTCCTGTCCTGTATTTTGTAACCATTCAGTCTACCTTTGTTTTACTATCTATCCAGTATTTGTGTATTTTCTATGGTTTTTCCTTGGTATGTCTTCATTTTAACTCCCTTTCCACATTGACGTCTTTACCCTCTCTTCCATTATTATACAGTGCGGACGTAAATGTGTGATATAACGCTGCATAGTTAAGGTAGGAACATGAAACCAAAACAATATCAAATGGTATCAAGTTTGTTGTTTTTTAACGTAAGTTTATATTTTTCTACTAATGCTTTTAGATATTTTCGGCAGATAGGATTTTTAGATCTCTCATTAAACACCCGCTCCACATGATGGAAATTACACCCGGCCTCGGCGTAAATAAAGATTGCTTCTATTTTCTCTTCTAGTCGGCCTGAGCTAACCATCTTTTTCAAGTAAATGAAAATTGTACAAACGACAAGCAACACTGATAGTATTCGCACAACACACGAATGAGACTCTGTAGCTTGCCTTAGCAATAAATAAACCATTCCCTTGGACTAGGCGGGGGAAAGGGTTGGCAGGTACTACATATAAACT
>JAWQRJ010000211.1:0-24736 GCA_033557515.1 Diorygopyx duplodentatus
ATGTGGAAAAAATGTTACAAATAAATAATATTTAAACAATAACATTGAAAAATTGGAAAATGTATCTAAATATTAATCTGTAAACCGGCGGGAAATTAAAAATTGTATTAATATTGCATATACCTGTCATAAATTACCGATTATTATTAATTGTACTGAAGAATTTAGCGTAAAATGTTAAAATAAAAAATACATGAAATTGAAAAAATTCTCTTCATATAATATATAAAAGTTTTCTTCATATTATGAAATGTTTGAATGTATTTTTTGTTGGTTTCTAGACTTGTAAGGAATATGTTAATGTTTCATTGAAATGTCAGGCGTCGATGCACGTTATCAAAACGGATGTTTTGAATGAATCTAATATTATCAATAAATAATCCTTAATCCACATTTATCTTTGTTTTTAAAAATTTAGAAAATGTTTTCAATTTTTTATTTATTTTCCAATCATCACTTTATTTTTTGATTGTGGTTTTTGTTACGCTGTTATGAATGTTCTCTATTTTTAGCGTTTTTAATGTCTTGGGGAAAGTGTTTTGCTTATGTAAATTGGAGATTGTTGAGATAAGATTTTAAATTAATTAAATTGTTTAAGTGTTATGGTAGGGAGTACAACGGCCTGGCTATAGTATTTTATAATCCTATTTTATAAGCTGAAACCTGAAAATGCTTTCAAATTTGGTTAAAAATTATCGAAAGAGCGAATAATATTATTAGTGGGATTGATATGGATGAATCAGAAATCAAAAGAAAGTTCGTTTCCGGAAAATATAAATCGCCAAGTTTTAAAAGTGTAAAATCACTGCCTGTAGAATATATATGTATACATCACACCCACATATTAACAACTTCGGTTCTCTAATCAATGCATCAAGATGTTATTCGAAGTCTGAAAAGCCATTTTAAAAAAAAACAAATTCTTGAATACCAATCTTGATGCAGAAATGAATAAAGAAAACATATCATTATTAGAAGCAATTAATATGGTAGCATCAGTGTCACATCGTGTCAGTTCTGCAACGATTGTCAATTGTTGATGCCAGGGCTATTGACACCACAAGATTTTTCATCAGCAGAGGGATTTGATGAAGAGAATGATTGCAATGATTCATTGCAAAAGAAACGAACTGGGGGAGGGTGGGTTCCCAGGTTCTAATAACAGAACATTGACTGGTTCTGTTATAAGAATCGAAAAAAGAGATTAGAAACTATATTTACTAATAATAAACAGAAAACAAGTGTAACGTAGAAGATTATTTTGCCAAAGTTATATTATTCAAGTTTATTGTATATTATATTTAATGAATAAAATTATTAAAAATGTGTTGATTTTATTGTGTACGTATTTAAATTTTTTTTCCTGAAATTACACATACATCATTCACTTTAGGCGACATTCGGTTATAACGACGTGATTTGTCTGCCCCTTAAAAGTAGTTGTAAGCGAATTATACTGTATTTTATAACTTTCCGTGTACAAGTCATCTATTCGTAATAATTTCCAAAAGTTGGCGTAACTATTTCTAAATCCAAGAAAGGAAGAAGAGTAATGATTTTTACTAATCACTATGTTTAGAAACTAAATTTAGATGTTTAACACTTTTATTCGTCGACCGGTTTTCCGTCTAATACTGCAAACCTAGCCGTCAACAAGACAAGAATGCCTTTTACAATAATCTAATTTTTATTTTAAGTAACTTCAAATATGCTATCATCTAATTAAACTTCTTCGATGTTCAATGCAACCAGTCAGGATTAATATTCCAACGTTAGCATAGTTCGTAGAAATGTAGAACCTAAGTTACACTTAACCTAATATTTACAATAATTTAACACGTGATTTTAATTATAGTTTGTAATGATACTTTTGTATCAAAAAGTCCATGTTTGTCCACAATGATGGTACCATGATACCGAAACCGGTCGACGAATAAAAGTGTTAGAAATTTAAATTTAGTTTCTAAACATACTGATTAGTAAAAATCATTGCTCTCCTTCCTTTCTTGGATTTCTTAATTAAGTCAGTAATACAGAATTTTATAAATCATTACGAATACAAGCGATATAAGCTTAACTCTGAACAAATGGAAAACTATACACCTTAAACTATATAATTTACTGTTAAACATCAAATTTATCAAAACATGTCTACACTTTAAGTTAATTCCTACTTTTGCTCATTTTAAATTTCCTAAACAAATCAATAGAAATAAAGTATTCCCACTAATACAACAATTTATGAAAACAGAAATTAGAAAACAATACAAAAAAGTTAATAATTACAACATAACATTATACAACCTTTATTCAGATTTAAAATAAAATTCCACCTTCTGATACTTGACGAATACATTTCAAAAGCTAAATTCCTCAATAAAATCACACTTCATAAAATAACTAACAAACACAAAACGAAAATACAATTATTAAAATCAAAACGAATCCCAAATACACTATTTGAAAATACACACAAATTTCACACCCGTTTTACTAATCTTTCATCTCTGAAACTAATTAAATCAGAAGAAACGTTTCCTCAAAAAGGACATAAATATGCTCTGCACAAAGAAATCAACTTTCCAAAGTTGACAATAGAAATTGAAGCAGCCATCAAAAACCATCCAGAAGAAGAAAAAATCAAGAATCAAATTATTACAACCATTAGGAAAGAAGAAACCTACATGATCGAAGTAAAAAATCAAGAATACATGAAGACCAAGAAAACATCACACTACGAAACCTACAAAAAAAGATAAAAGAAGATAAATAACATCATAGTTACAACAGGTGATAAAAATGCTGGTACAATACTTATGAATAACGTAGATTACATTCAAAAAACCAAACAATTTACACAAGAGAATGACTTTATGGAGGTAAAGAGAAACCATAATCTAACTTTTCACAATAATTTCAGAACAATCATAAAAAATACTTCAGAAACTTTAAATAAATATAATATCAATCCTTAAAAAGCATTACCTATGAACGCAATAACCCCTAAGCTACATTCACTCCCCAAAATACATAAAAATGGCATCCCAATTAGACCAATTATAATCTCCACTAATTCTAGTTCATACTTTATTTCTAAATTCTTAGTAATTTTTTTCAAAAATATAATTGAATTCACACCTAAACATACTATAAAAATCGTTACAATTTATTTGATAATATCCACAATTTAGTGCTACCTTCTGAATTTACAACTTTATCATTTGACATTGCTAACTTATCCAGTAATACACCTATTAAAGAAACAATTTCCATAGAACACAAATCATTAATAATCTCTTAAACAATAACACAGATGCTCATAACTTAATAAAGCTTTTAACTGCTTGCATTAACCAAAGTCACTTCGTATTTAACAATAAATATTACAAAATGATTGAAGGTTTACCTATGGGCTCCCCACTTAGCGGGCTTATGAGTGACATTTTCATGAACCATTTAGAAGAAATTATTTTAAGAAACAAGCAGTCATCCTGAAAACGAAAGGTTGCTAGTTAAATCCCGGCCCCAAGGACACTACAAATTAAGAATGCCAAAATTGTCTTCTGTTCTAGTCCAAGCAGTTTTCTTCTCATTGGAGTTGGCTGGAATTTCCGGGCTTATTAGAAATATATATATTATCATTTAAAATGATTGATTGACATCTGCGTATGAGTAGACTTTATGAATTCAGATTTAGCAAGTTTTATGAATCCTGGTTATTCCCTGTCCCCTTACAAGAAAGAATCCAAAACTATTCTGGCACTTTTGATATAACTGGGATATCTTAAAAGTATTTTGAACAGAGAGTTTTATTTTTTTTTGTGAAGAGGCAAAGGAAATTGGGAAGATCTTGATAATTAAGCCAGTAATTGACTAATTTTGCTAGGAAGATGCAAGGAAATGAAAGCTTATTTTTAACTATCCAATGACTAACGAAGATATATCAAGGTCTCTTTCGCTGAAAATAAAATCAAGTCCCCCTTGGTCATCACGGTGACCCAGATGCAGAACACGGCCGTAATTATTGGACGATCGTCAACAAAAAGGTAAACTAATTACGGACGTGCCTTCTTCAGCCGATTGTGGTAATTTTCGATGGTGCCGCTCTGCGGTGAGATTGCGGACCGTGAAAAAGCGGTTTGAGAAACTACAAAGTGCACGATAAGGTTCACGTTCTCACTAAACCGCCCAACCAAAACGGGAACTGCACACAAAAAATATAAAATAAGGATGAGCCTTTGTCAAGCAATAAATTTTACGCTCGAAGCCCATAATATTGAGGAAGATCGGCACAACGGCGATGAGATTGGAGCTCTCTTGCATGACTTAACGAGAAGGAAGGAAGATGGAACAGTTCAAGCTGTTGTAGCAAGCACAAACGATTTGTAAAAATTAAAATCCGAACATCTAGTTGGAGAGCAAATTTCTAAACATTAGTTCATCTTTCCTATATTCCTTCTACAAACTATTTTCCTAGTCCAGTTTTAGGTCACGATCCAAAGACGTTGACAAATGTTGCAATAGAACTTTGTAGCCATAGCCATATTTCCTATTTTGATACATATTCAGGCCACACAGCAAAACACAATGCCTGAAAATAGACATAAGGTCAATAAAATCGTATAAAGTTATTATCTTTGTCGCATGTGAGTTTTATAAACTCATTAATCTCATTTAGCCGCAATAACAAAAACATTAAGTTTTAATGGCAAATCAGTTTTAGGAAATAAACGGAGGTATTTCTATGCGATTGCGTTTTATGACACAACAATGTAATCTGCAAAAAATGGCGCGGCAACAATGTATTAAAGGGCGTGTGTGGTTCGTTTATAACTGAAGTGTTTTCAAGGAATGGGCCACCTTTAAAAAGTCATACGTACCATTATTGTTTTAATTTCGAATTGATAATAAGCGTACATTTTATACATGTACATGCGTACTTGTTTCCTGCAATATGTGTGATTCATATTTGTACTGTGTAATTAAATAGATTTATGGTTTTAGTAACGCAAGCGTAATATTTTTTGGCGCCGTTTCGATATTGTAATCTAGACTACTTATCTCCCGAGAAAAAAAAACTATTTAAAAACAACCATTGCATCATCCCGATTGAAAATTATCAGTGGTATTATGTTGCGTTATTGTTCTAAACATGATTTGGGCCCAAACTGGAACTATTCTCCAGTTTACTCTCCACTTTTCGCAATGATTCAGCGTTCTTGGGCACGTGCCTAACAATGCTTAATGGGTAATGCACCTCCGACTATTGATTAATAGAAGGAGAATTGGAGAATTAGCATTATTAGAAACGATAAATTCTCTACGATTGTCTGATTTCGTTACGGTCTAAACATATGACTATAATTGACTAAATAAAAAACGTGAGGCTCTGATTACATTTACCTTCTTAAATTACACCTGCCAAGAGAAAGTTACATGTCTACTATCACGATGGTGATAGCATTGTCTCTACAGCGTATTGTCTTCCAACGTGCGGTTAGTTCAGCTTCCAAGCCTAGAGGGCCAGTTCTCATGGCCATTCATAAAAAGTTTTACAACTTATTTACTATAGTGCTGTTATAAAAAATAGCACTAAAAAATCACGGACGGTCTTTGCACTTATTGGTTTGCGTATGGTCGCAGTATTTCTCGAAGAAACACATCTTGTTGTTGACGTTTCGCTAGCCAATACAGCAAGCATCAAAATAAAAATATCTCAGGACCATCTTAAATAAAAATATGATTTACAACAAAATGTTACACTGGTGAAGTAATGTTATTATAGTACCATTGAAGTACTATAGTAATCTACTGATGTATCACGTTAGTAATACATTTTTTATCTCTGCCATAAAATTGTTTTTAATGAAATTAACTATCATTGATTACCAAGAGTTTTCATATTGGTATACCTATATCTTGCATCAGGTCAGCATATTTGATGAGTGAAAAAGTAAATAGAATAACAAAGCTAGCAGAACAACTCAACCTAACACTGCAAACAAAGAAGAAGATAAAAAACTGTATATAAATCTTTTTATGTAACATAAACAAGACATCATTTTAAAGGTAACACCTGTGAAAACATTCAGATTTTACAATCTTAGCGACATAATCTTCGTACAAATGCAGTGGAAACTCTTTTCAAATTCACAATGAATGAGTGATGAAAACGCAATTTAAATATTTAGAAAGTTTTAAAAGTTTAAAGTTAAAACTATGCAATAAAACGTCCAGCAGGCAATTTGTAATAAATGGAAAACTTTGTAATCAATTTGTCAGAAGTTGTTAATTACGTCAAAAGAAGTCTTTCTTTAAAGGAAAGTTGTTTTAAATTGAAAGTTAATTTGGATTCTAGCGATGTTTCTCCATTATCATTAAAAAAATATTCAAATAAATATGCTTCATGCAATCATGAGAACCCATAAAACAACTCGTAACAATATTTTATCATCTCATAATTTATTCAGATAGTTTATTTGGATAACCTAATTTGTTTTATTAATTCGTGCAACAAACAAATGCAATTTTTAATAAACCTTTTAAATTTAAATTCAAGGATCACAGTGATTTTTTAAGTTATTCCAGAAGGAAATTTCCAATTTTCCGTATTAGATAAAGTAATGCAGAAATAGAAAATTTACAAAAAAAAATATGGCTTTGATTTCATATAGTACTAATTTGTAACAACTTTTACAGGTAATGTTTCTATGCATCTTGGGAAATGCAGGTAGATTTCTTCTAAATAAATTTCTATTGTTTATTAGGCCTCTATGATAGCGCTTAATCAGTTCTACAGATATTAAGAATAAGTTTTACTGTTTACATTTGCAAACGTTTCGCTAGCTACGATGAAAATTACCCAAAAGTTGGAAAATAAATATATACCTAGAGTTTTCATGGTGAAGACCAAGTTTAGAATCGAAAATTTTCAATTCAAAGTTACACCATATCCAGATTTTTATCATTTTAAATTATTTTGTGTTTATTTTATGTCTCTCCGGTATTCTGAACACTGTGAAATATTGAAAACAATGAAATATAAAATATTAAAGTATAATTATTGTATAATATATGATTATTGTTACACCATGAATATTTTGGATTCAAAGAAATTAAATTTACAAAAAATGTATTTATAACATTTTTTATGGTTATTAGAACACCGAAAACAGAAATGTTATTTAGCTTAAGAGACATCACCAACGTCAATTTTCGCAAAGAGTGTCAAATAACTCAAATATACTTCATGGTACTTTGACCAAATGGTCATAGATTTGGTTTTCCAAGGATTCTTTGTAGGGAATTAGGAATTAGAAAAATACAATAAATAAGGCGTTAAGGTTAAAACAAATTCAGCAGTCTCCAGACTAAACCAGTCCACTATGTACAGGGCATTCCAAGAAACCGGCTCACCATTGCTAACTTTTTGTTAATATAGTTACGATTCCTTAAATGGATAAAGTATCTGTACTTTCCCTGCTTATTACAAGTGCATATTAAAACAACAATTGAATAACACATTCGCACTTAAATTTCGATTTTTAAATAGAACACCCTGTATATTATCGAATATAATATTGAGTAAATTGACTTCTGAACGTAAAAGTACTAATAAGTTAATCTCTAAAAATTACAAATAGAGATATTTGTAATTTAATGTGACCATGGGTTTACGACCATTCCAAAAACTTTATCACTATTTAAGTTTATATTAGGTATATCTATTTATATTAATTATTTTTCTTAAATATTTTTTTAAATAGTTTAAATTTAAGACATTAATTGGGCAAAATTTCGCTATTTTACCTGCTCATTCCAAATGTGTGTTCAGACAAACAAATGTGACGGCGAATTCGCGCGATATGCCACCTAAGATTTGTTTTTCAAATAGAACACTCTATATTTTATACAGTGCGGACGTAAATGCTATAATAGTATTATTAATATATAATAGTTTTCCATTCTATCAATCCGTTATGAAGTTTCAATCATTTAGATCCGGCTTCGGGTGCATGCTGTATAATTTGCCTATAACGCGGTATAGCTCGAATATTTTAAGGAACTACGACTACTAAAGTGGATACAATTTTAATGAATTTGTAAGAATCTGAATAAACTCAATAATATTATAAAAATAACAACCTTTTTCAAGTGATGAATCATGATTAAAAAAATAGAAATTAAAGTGTGGGCGCCTTTGATTTAAATTCCCTAGAGTTGGTTCTTACTAAGGGAATTCCAGAGCAACAGTAAGAAATTATAACCATCCGGAAATTGTCATAAATATTACCTTCTACAAGAACTCAATTGCGCCAAAAAAAAACAACGGGCTGTTTTTTTGGCGACGACCGACAAAGAAAAATCCTTTGTCGGTCGCCTTCTCGAAAACTCCTTCTCATTAGTTTTCATTAGTTTATTGCAGTAACTGCCAACTCTTTCCCCCGCTTAGTACAAGGGAAATGGTTTATTTATTGCTAAGGCAAGCTACAGAGTCTCATTCGTGTATTGTGCGAATACTATCAGTATTGCTTGTCGTTTGTGCAATTTTCATTTACTTGAAAAAGATGGTTCGCTCCCGCCCACTACAAGAGAAAATAGAAGCAATCTTCATTTACGCCGAGGCCGTGCGTAATTTACATCATGCGGCGCGGGTGTTTAATGAGAGTTATCCTGAAGATCCTATCTGCCGAAAATATCTCAAAGAATTAGTAGAAAAATGTAAACTTACGTTAAAAAAAAGCAAACTTGATTTCATTTGATATTGTTTTGGTTTCATGTTCCCACCTTGAATATGCAGCGTTTGTACGACAAATTATACGCGTACCTCCGAAGCTGCATCTAAATGATTGAAACTTCATAACGGATTGATAGAATTGAAAACTACAGCCACTGTTGAATAGACAATTGAAAGACCTTTACGATGATGTGTCACAAGCCCCCCTTTGCAATTTGAAATTTCAAAGTTGATAGCGCTCGTAGCGCCATCTATAAAAATTAATATTCAAAATTTACGTTAGAAAACAGCAAGCTTTATACCATTTGATACCGCTTTGGTTTCATGTTCCTATCTTGAGTGGTTCAAGAGTTCGAAAAATGTATGAAATGAAAATGATTTCTAAATAAAACGTCTAAGGTTCGTTAAATAAAACGTCTTAATAGCGCATAGACAAATTTCTTCATATCTTAAGTGGAAATATTAAATAACTCCGTCTAAATATTGTGTTGAGAAGTCGTAAATTCGATTTGTTTTGCCTTCTTCGAAAATCACTTCTATCTTATTCAGTTTTGTTATCGTCTGCGTTCTGGTTGGATTTTCTTACTTTCTGATCGAAATTCTGAAGCCATAGTTTGCTTCAGACCTTTATGTTCGTAAGTATTCGCGACGGAGACCATCGCATAGAGTTTTTCCAAAGATTGGAAAGTGGGCTAAGAGAATAAGATAATCCAAAACAGTAGAAAACGAACAGAAAGTATCACTAACGAGGAAATAGAAACAGCCATACTGGCTTGTTTAGGCAGATTGAAGTCCAAATTAAACATTACGGGGCTTTCAAGTTTTTCTGAAGCTGTTGTGGATATTATCGCAAATTTTCCTAATTCGTTCTGGAAATCATTCGACTGTAAAGATTCAATTTCTCCTCATTTTGATGACTCCTTGTAGGCTATTCAGGATTTTCTTCAATTCCAGAAGTGCTTGTTCTAAAATTGTGAACTTCTGGAATTGTTTATTTTGTCCGCAAATTTTTGTGCCGCTGAACCAAAAATTCTGCATGGAATTTTCTTTGGAGCACTTATTGTAGTATATTTGTTAGTTGAATCTATTGTTTCATTATCCTAATTATTGATTTGTTTAAGTATTTAATTTAACCAAGTCAGGCAATTATGAATAGAACATATGCCACAACTACAAATAGCTTTTCTGTATCTAGAAATGAGCATATAACACACCTACAGATAGTTTATCTAACAAACTTTATATTAAATTGTAAAAAAGTCAGTTCAGGCAGTCATTTCAACAGTATGTATCCGCTTTATTTGTAATTTTTTTAGAACACATATTTGGAATGAGCAGGTATAAGAGTAAAATTTTGACTATTTATCGATCTTTTTATCCTAAACACAAAAAAAATACTAATTTAATATTAATTTTGACGACATATTTTTAATTTAATATTAAATTAAAAATATCTCGGCTATTTATGATTTTTCGATACTAACTTATTACTAGTTTTACGTTTAGGCCAATTCACTTTCATTATGTTCGACAATATACAGAGTGTTCTATTTAAGAAACAAAACTTAACATACCTTCCGAATCTGTTGTTCATTTGTTTTTTAAAATATGCACCTGTAATAACCAGTGAAAGTATAGATTAACAATGGTGAGCCGGTTTCTTGAGATGTCCTGTACATACGAAAATAACTTTGCTTATAAAAGCAAATGTAACCTTTTTAGAGTTATTTGACATTTTTGAAAAAAAATATATATAAGGATCTTGTGAGTGGCTCCAAAAATTTATAAAATCTTCGGAGGCAAATAAGAAAGACCATTCATTCATTCATTCACTGTTACAGTAACTGTAAAAAGTATGACCACACAAAAAAATTATACTCATTTTCAGTAATATGCAGACAGACGCTATTTGTCTTTTTGCATATTTTTATATTACCGTTGATAATTTTATATCCAATGTAATACAACTTACTGCACTTTCTAGATTTTTCGTATTTTCTCACGTTTTTTCGTGAAAACACATGCAAAAGCAAGTTCAATGTTTTATTTTGCTGATGCAATTTCTGTGGAATGGAGTATGAGAAGTCAGCTTCTGAATCTCGTCCAATGTTTTGCTGATGGTCAGTGTTAGTTTTCAAATATAATAAACAGTCGTTTTTATTTCTTCTCATTCTTCGATATTGCATCTACGCAACAAGTTGGCACAAATTTTTTATAACTTTCTCTATACGAATACATACTTATAATAAAATTACTAACAAGAATTTCTATTTACGACTATTTTATAATAAATAGACGATTTATTATTAAATATGTATTCATATATTCGTCACATTAAAAAAAACTTAGAATCTGCAAAACTTGGGAAACATAATCTAAAAGAAATACAGTAAAGACTAAGAAGTGAAGAAGATACGTTTCTATAGGAGTCGTGGGTTAAAGTGGACTTCTGCTGAGTTGGCAACTAAACAGCTATGTTATGATGTAAAGAAAATAATTACATGTTTGCTCTGTAAACCAACTTAACCACCACCCTCCACAAACAATACTCAACTTTACGCGGATTGAATACTGCTTCACGGTATTGTCCATTTGCATGTTTAACGGAAACCTGCGTGTTATCTAGTCACGCTATAGTTACGCATCGCAAACGTTGCATAGCAAAGTAACATCGTTGACCATGCGAAGACATTTTTTGTCGTACTTGTCATTTGATTGACGTTGAAATTTTGTTTGGAATTTCTATAATGTATTGCAAAAGTTCCAAACGTCCATTTCGGATGCTGTAAAATGAGTTGGCATTACGATGAAACAAAAATTCTTTACTAGGTGTCCAAGAAGAACCTTAAATGTATTCATTTGTGTAGTGAGGTCAAAATAACTACTTGCTCGTAGCAAAACCCTAAACTTTACAACATGATTTTGTTTTTCTGGTGATTCACAGAGAGACCGAGTAGACCATTTATAACCAAAAAAGTATTCTACATCCTCCTTATTATCCACCGTACAATTTTGAAATTCTGTATTTACGTAAACCAAAGTATTTAGTTTAAACTGAATATAAAACAAATTAATTTGATATATCTGTCTATAGGTAAAAAGTGATCAAACAATGATTCCACTTAAACATTGCTTATTTATAAGAATTACTAAACAGAGCTTATTAATTTTGAAAAATAACATCACAAATGTGATAACTTCACAAATAAAATCATGTTGCACCTTTTACGTGTTTAAGGACTTCTTTATTTTTTTCCCAAAGTGTATTA
Source organism: Diorygopyx duplodentatus (assembly GCA_033557515.1). Classification (NCBI taxonomy): domain Eukaryota; kingdom Metazoa; phylum Arthropoda; class Insecta; order Coleoptera; family Scarabaeidae; genus Diorygopyx; species Diorygopyx duplodentatus. Next base: position 12,007 of record JAWQRJ010000211.1, read on the forward strand.
ATATGAAAATTCACTGCATTTCTTGATAAAAATAAATCGATTTGTGAAACAAACAACGTAAAACAACGTAAATCTATTAAAATATATCTTTCATGTAAGTTAACCTTTAATTAGTAAACTTAATGCTTCTTCATCAATTTATTTTCAGATGGTGTGAGCTTGTTTTCTTATAGTGCTGATAAAACCATCTATTATCATTCTACGCAAAAACATTGGAGAGTTTTATCTCAATTTTTTTTTTTTTAAATTAGACTTCTATGAGCATTTAAATCATTTATTAACAAACACACCAGATTTATTAAATTAATAAATGTTCAAAATGAAACATATGGATTCCTGTTGGGTAATAAAGGCTTTCTAATACTTTTTTACTTTTTACTACTAGTACTTTTATTTCTAGATTAATACGAGAAACTTCTAGATTAATTTCGAGATTCAAAAATTAAAAAAAAGTTATGGCAACAAATTGTCAAAGTTGACGAATAGGGGTACAATTCCAACAGCATATATTTAAATCAAAAAATGTGAAATATGGAGTGTACATACATCAAAAACAATAATAGAAGAAAAAATACAGGCCGTGGTAGAGTCGTGTGGGAATACTTTAATAGATTCCGAAACATATTTTCCAGTGATAAAATTGTAAATCCCCCACATCTAATTGCAAGTGTACAGTGTCAACCTCCAGGTCAACCCAGTTAAATGAAATCTTATCAAACCTTCCGGAAACAAATCGTCCAGACATTTCAAGTTCGAGTTCGGATACTCCGAATAGTCAGTGTACTTCAAATAAACTTTATACATTTAGAAAACGTGAACTCGAAATCGAAGAAGCACGTGTAGAAGAATTAATAAGATACAAGAAAATAACAGTACCAACCGAGAAACTTGCAATAAAATCTTATATGCGCCACTATTTCTATCATTTTTATATTCCTCGTTATCGTTAATGATTTTCTTCTTTTAATAAGAAGTTGTGTAATATGCATGCACTTAAAATCCTGACATTATGTCAGCTAATGATATATCGAGATATTTAACCTTCTCCATCGTCCTATCAATTTAAAATATAGTACCTACTAATAATCTGACATTTTCAAATCTTTACCTCTCAACATACGAAAAGTTCTTTCAATAATTGGACGTTGAGCAGAAATAACTTTATTGAACTTCACTTGTTAGAGAGGTGCTCATTGTCACGGTAGGGTTTTAAAATATTAGGCATTAAAGAATATGTTGCATCTGCTAATAAATGTTGGTCTACTGGAAGTGGAGGCGGTTCGCTAACTAATCTGTTATGCAGTGTGGAACAGCCAAATGGAATAAATTCAATATCTTCATATTTTGACACCTATTAAGGAAATGCCGTATTAGGGCAATTTTAGATTCTGAAATGACATCATGCAACGTAAAAATTTCATCCCTAAAGTCATAAATGAAGTCTAAATTCCATCCCTTCTGGTGATACCACTCCAAATTTTTAAATCGGAAGTAGGGGTTTGTGATACCTCATTTGAAAGGTCTTTTCATTCTGTATTCAAAAACGTCATACTTTTGTATAAACATTATTGCAAAAATTAACAGTAGAAAAAATTAATTCATATGATTGACGAAATTCGCTGCAACAAACTAAAAACTTCCTAACTAATCCGTTTCGCTCTTGATAATTTACAAAATGAATCAATCTCAATGTATGAGATTTTCAAAATGCTTGCCTCGAACGTCTTGGCAGCATAATAATCTTAAACAAAACCTGTCTTAAATAAATAAAATCTTCAATAAACGTTATTCAACATTAGAGACGTGACGCAGCGTTATTCTTCCTCTTAAGTCAGCTAGATCACGTGGTTTAGTTTTGTACACCACACTCTTCACATATCCCCATTAGAAGAAATCTAATGACGTAACATCAGGTGATCGTGCTGGCCATTCTAGTGATCCTCGCCTCTCCATCCACCGGTTTGGAAATGTTAAGTCGACGTGTTGCCGGACATTGATTTGGTAATATGGAGGTGCTCCATCCTGCCGGAACCATATCACATCAGCTGGAACTTGTGGATGCGCTTGAGCGGGTTATAAGTTTGCCAAAGTTGGCACGACGTTAGTTTTAAGCAATACTAAGTAGTTATCTTAATAAAAAGGGACCAATGACTTGGTCTCCAAGTACTCCTGCCCAAACATGAACCTTTTCGGGCTTTTCTGAATGGAATTCTCTGATACATGAGGGTTTTATTCAGACCAGTAACGACAGTTTTGCCGATTTTTGAATATTTTCTAGTTGCATAACATTGTTGTCTAACATTTGCATCATTTGTTCACAAAAATACGGTATTTTATCAAAATCGTCTTCATGGAGCTCCTGAGTTGGTATCAGTTTATAGGGATACATTTTCTTTTCATTTAATACGCGAAGAATGAATCGAAGAATGGCCAACATTGAATGCTGAAGCTGCTTCTAGCTGAAGCTGCGACTGTTGGTTTTCTATAAACTGAAACATTATACCCAATTTGGTATCGTTACTGAGTGCATTGGCAGGTTCCTTTTTTATCGGCCGTACATGCCCACGTTCACGAAACTGTTTTCCAATTTTACTAATTGTGCCCTGGAATACATCGGCAAATCGGGAAATTTTTCTTGAAATAGACGAGCAACTTTGAAATATGATCGTGTTCTATCTCCGTAGCAAGCATTTGTAGAATTGTTATTGTATGCATTTCTGTTAACTAAACCATGTTTCTTAATTTCACAACACTGACAACTGTCACACACAACGCTTTGATACTGTCACAAGACACAGCAAGTTGCTACGGCGTTTTCAACAAAACTAAGAATGCCCAACGTGTGACGATTGTTGATAAATTTGTATGTTCTTTTTATTGTTGATACTGTCTAAAAAGCTCACTGAAACCTTTTTTGCTTGTTTCGTGATTATCAAGTTTTTACTTTGTTGTAGGGAATTTCGTCAATCACATGAATTTCTTTTTTTTCCTGTTAATTTTTGTAATGAAGTTTAAAACTATTACATTTTTGAATAGAGAATGCAAAGACCTTTCAAATGAGGTGTTACAAACCCCTACTTTCAATTCAAAAATTTGGGGGTTGCAACCATGTTGCAACTGTCGTCCAAAGGGGATTGACTTTAGGGATGAAGTTTTTGCGTTGCACGACGTCATTTTAGAATCTAAAATTGACGTATTTCGGCATTTCCTTGACATGTGTCAAAATATGAAGATATTGATTTTTTCAATTGGCTCTTCCACACTGCCCTACATTACCCTTTCAGGCATACCGAGAAATATATCCATAAGAACACCCTTGTCGTTGCATACTGCATGAAGAACTATACTGTGAGTTTCTTTGCGATTACAAAGGTCTACAAGCATTATTATTGATGGGTTGTTTAATTTATAGTACCTGGAAGACCGAGCTCGCTCGGGGGATAAAAACACAAAAAGAACATTGTGTTCTACCCCTATCAGAGCTTGCCGGTCTCCTAGTTTTGGTAGCACCATCGTGAAATGTAAAACTAACATACCGAGCTAGCATTTTTTAATTTCTTATACTGGAGGCGCCATCGTACGGCCTACGATTAAACTATCATCATAACCGCGACCGTGTATAGTATCGCTGCCCGCCGATAGATAGCAGCTTTTATTTATTTACGATATAAAATGAATTTAGTGAGAGTCGACACATATCTCAATCGATTCGTCGCACCGGATTATCGAAATTTTGCAAATATCGGCCGGCAACATAAAGCCGTTTGCCCGGGCTGGGGAATGTGGCAATCGTCTATTGCTTCCACTACACCTGGTAATTCTGTAAGAAAACTTTATTAGTTATTGATAATAAATAATACAAGGTGAAGGTGGAGATGCCAGATTTCCCACATCAGCAATAGTGGATCTTCAGCAATTACATGAAGCAAGTACTTCAGCAATTTGTGGATCGTTCTTCAGCATGGCCTTTAAAGTTAAAGTCTGTTACCTGATGAATAACTGAAGTTTATTGTAATTACTTATTTTGCATCAGAAATATGGCAAATAAACCTTTATAATAGATATAGATAGTACCAGTAGAATAGATATACTAAGTCCAGAATTGATATATTCTGGACTTAGTATATCTATTTTTTATTCTAGATGCGATTTCCATACATTGTCTAAGTCTGTCGCTAATGACTAAGTCTGTCGCTTGCAGCTAAAAAGCTGCAGCTCGTTTCTTTGGCCATCATACAACTAAAAAATTATATTTTAGTTTCTCTTGACACAGACTTATGTCTATTTGATAAAAATGGTGCAACCAACGCAGGACACAATTCCCCAAAGCTTTATCTAGACAGCCTAAAATGTTCCTTAAATTTAGATAGGTTGTAGTTTGGTGTGATGTTTTGAATATATCCTATGTTATAAACTGGTTCATTTCTATTTGAAATCGCTTTTATAATTTTTTTACGGCACCTTCAATAGCATTCCAATTGACTTCGCCATTTAACAACAGCTCCTCAGCTACAAAATTATCCATTATTTTATTTAGCCACACAATCTGACGGCTCCGCATTTAACATCAATAAATCATCGATCAATAAAACCGCGATCGTTAAACTTTAAAAGCCAAATTTCGCCAAGTGTTGACTGCCTACACAAGCTAAACGCAGTTTACTGTTTAGGTAAACGGTTTAGTTATCTGAATGCTACCACAAGCATTTCTACAACAAATCAAAAGTGTTTTCCTTTCAAAAATCCCCACAAAAAATCAACAAGTTAAATCATCAACCAATGAACTGGACCTGCTCATCTGATCCACCGACCAATTATAATCGCGATCCAGCATTTGGCACTCAATAATCGAATAATGCGCTGCTTTGTAATTGTCTATCTGAAAACTGACAGTATTTTTCATCATTCACTGTATCGGCAATAAAGTGGGGCCCAATCAATTTATCCCCAATAAGTTCACATTAAACGTTCACACTAAGGGCGTTATCGTTCTACTGATTAATTTCGTCATTATTCATGGTATGGATGAAACTTGTGACGTTTTATTATCCTTAGTACACTTCTTTGGGATATTTCGAAATATTGTATGAGAACTCACGTGACGATGATGGGCAGCTATTGCTATTCTTGTTTTTGGCTGAATACTATGGTCTGAAAACTGATTCAACAATAATAATCGTTTAATAATGTATAATAATAAAACGTTTCGACCAGATTCACTAGAAATAAAAACCATTTAAATTTTTTTCTGCAACTCTCAATTATTGAAGTTAAGTATGGAGTACACACTTAACTCCGATTAAATTTCTACGACAACGAGCAAATTTTTATTGACACTTACGATATATGATTCACGTTTAATCAGCTTGAAACAAACAGTAATCCTTCCGAATTTTTCAAATAATCAACAATCTCGCATTTGCATCAAATATTCAAAGCATACAGTTATTTCTAGTTGAATGAACATATCTGCTTATAAATGTGCGTGCATATAGATTGTAAGTAAACAGTGGATGTTCGTTTGATTAGTATAACAATTTTCCTGATATTGGTCGACAGAACCTTACTGAAGGTGAAAGTGGATTGTGCCATAAGGTATTCTTTTTTTTAAATTATGAAAGCGATTTTATTTATTTTATGTTATTTAGCGATTTTTTAGCTAGAAGCATTTAGCATCTGTAGCTGTACTATATAGGGTGATTTTCCGGGAACTGCAGCGATCCATTATGAAAAAAGTATAGTTAGGAAATATATGAATATTCCCTAGTGTACTTAAGACCATTTAGAAGAGCACTTCCGGTTATACCGGAAGTAGAATCCAACTTCCTTATTTTAAATGAAATATCCCTGTATATTATTGCAATTTTAGATTCTACGTAAAATTGTAAATACATTTCACGTATAATGTCATATATTTATGCCGTTTTAGACTTATTTAAAATTTTAAGTCCAAATTGACGGTTGCAAAAAAAATTATAATTTTTTCTTATGCGAAGAACTTTATTATTTACTTTGAAATTTTTTCATTATGGAATAAGACCTACTTTAATAGTTTTTGTTTAAAATTTTAGATTAGATAATTATTGATAAACCTGGATGTCCGAAACAGGAAACAGGATGTTCGAAAAAGACGTATAAAAACGAAATTGAAAAAACTCCTGAAGAAAGTATTTTTTTCAAATGGAAGGTCTCTATTTTTATTGTTCTTATTTTATACCACATTAAAAATAAAGGTGACTTTGTTAAGGTTGTCTATTCCAAAAATGGGTACTTTTTTCAATATTCACAAATTAAGGTTTCTACTGCAAAAATATTACAATGCTTTATGTTCACTTATAATTGGTTGGTCATGACGGCGTTTGAAAATCAACTGTCAGATGTTAAAGAACTGTCATTCGCTTTTTGTTAATTTCAAACAATCATGCCGGGACGTTTAAATTATACCAACGAAGATTATTTAAATTTATTTATTATTTATGGAGAATGTCATTAAGTTATTTCACGAACATGGGATACATTTGGACCCGATATCCGCAAAAGCAGAAACCATCACCAATAATAAAGAAAATAAGAATAAAAGTTTAAAATACTGTTAAACAAATGATAGAAAACTTTCAAAACTTTGGATCCGTTAAGGCAAAGGTAGTGAGAAATAAACCAATTGTGAGTAATAAAAATGTTGAAACGGCAATTTTGGGATATTTTGTCGCATATCTACAAGACAAGTAGCATTGGAATCAGATATCAGATATCAGTATCTCAATCATCAATTCTTAGGATTTTACAGAAACACAAGCTTCATCCTTACGCATTTTCTGTAGTCCAACATTTGCAAGACACTGATTTTCCAAGAACAGTGAAATTCTGTGAATTTCTCTTACTTCGGTCACACGAAAACATTATTTTTTTTTGATAATATGTTTGGGCAGACGAAGCAAAATTTACTAAAAATGTGATTTTTAATCGATTCACATTATTGCAGCGACTCAAATTTATATCAATTCAGGCAACTTCACTTTTATTCACAAGAATAAATTACTTCATAAGAATATTCAACGTTGGCACGTTGAATTAGTTAGAACGTTGGCAAGAACACTTCTTTTATTTGTTCAAAGCAAGGTCTTTTAAAACCGCAAAACATCAAATTTAATTACAAGTATAATGTTATTTATTACTTCTAGCAAATGAGAAATACATGGTACGAAAACAATAATCTACAAACAATTGTTATCTAGAGAGCTAAGAATATCGTACGTGTTGACAAAGTAGTAAAAACTAGCAGCTAATATTTAGTGAATCATATTGTTTGGTCTTTTAACTTTTAGAGTGATTATATAATTAACTGCACCCGGATCGACTATGAGCAACTAAAAGCTTTGCAGAACTTTTTAAATGACACTGCATGACTTTAGAGTATCTGAAATATACCCATAAAGAAAGTAATGATTACGCATTGTAACAGGAAAATTGTTTATTAAATTTTTTTCATATAGGGTAATAAAACTTTTCATATTAAGCTGAAGTATGCGTGTTTCTATGTTTGGGTGCCGATCAGTGTAGCAGTACTGCACATTTTTTGCTTTATAGAAAATTGTGTCAAATTACCTGTAAATTTGGTGAAGTTTATTTCAAAAACGATTTGTTATCTGAATCCTAAATGATTTGTTCAAAAATTTAGGCCTTACTAAATCAAATGCAGAACTTTTAGATTTGACATTCAAGAGAAATTCATTCAAGAAACATCATCATGTCAAGTTCATTTAAGACTTGACATTTTCAATAAATTTCTGACACAGTATGACTTAATACGACCCAAACTTCTAATAAATACCAACAAAAGAAAATAAACACAAGCAAAAGAAAATAAACACAAATTTGCTGAAATTTTGTGTTACTACTTCCACTGTGTTATAGTTCCAATAAAACCAGAAACGTTTGCATAGTCATAGCCACAGAGTTGATTAAGCATCATATAACATTTAATTTACAAGCAACTATAACAAACAAAGCAATAATATCGATACGTTACACACGTCTGTTCGGCAAGTGGTGTAATCATTACACACAGATTATCTGTAACAAAAGGGAGATAAGTAAGAGGTTGCGAAACAGAATAGAAAAAGAACCTTATCCGATAAAGCGTACAAACAAATTAAAAGTAATAATATTGACTTTATGGTACACAAAGTCTCCATTCGTCTATCAATTATATTTGATAAATATTTAATTTGATATCAACTAGCTTTTTGTGAAAACAACTTTATACTAATTGAAAAGTACGATCTTGTATTGCCTCGCAAATGCTACAGCAGATGGAGACCAGCTATGTGATGTCAGAATCTGTTTCGACGTAACATCAATCCAGTAATTTTACGTCTTGTGCCGGCCCTGCTTAAGCAACAACGTTTCGTACGCTCAACTGCTTTCCTACATCACGCAAGAACGCTGAAAATGATATCGCTACGGCAAACATAGCAGCCAGATGGCGTTGTGCAGGATGCGGGCCACACTGCACTTTTTCAGACAATTTTTATTTACATTTGTATTTTTATAATAGCGGAATGCAACTTCCCAAGGTTAAATATTTTCTTTAGACGATATTTGTAGATTGCAGGCTGCAAATAAAAACGATTGAACTCTGTGGAGTGCAGCTGCGTTTACTTACAAATGTAAACCTCACGTGCTTTTTATTCATATGTGCTTTTTAGACATATAACAAAATAAATATAAAAATGTCTGCAATTTTGACACAATTGATTTTTAAAAGGAAAAGTATATTCTACTCAAAACCAATAACGATTACAGGCTTCCTGTGAGTAAGTGCACAAATGTACAAACTGGGGTACAATTCCTCGGAGATTGGATGCATCATTCTTGCGGTCCCTGAAGTTGTGCGTGGCACTTCAACTAATCGTTTCGTATCTTAAAGGTGACAAGATCTATAGTGAGCAATCAGCCAGAACCCTCCATATTGTAGTAAAACGACAGTCGGAGTAAAGCATGTGCTAAATCTAAAAAAGACATCGATATGTTCTGTCTAGAAAGAGAAATATTTTGGAACGAATTATTTACATAAATACAAGCCGTTTTAACCAATATTAAAAGATATATAATAGTCTAATAGTCATGTATGAAAAATCGACACACTGAATGAAAGGAAAACACTTACCTGATTGATATAGACTAATTCACATATTAACATCTAAATGCTTACTTGTTTTGTTACTCTTACCGTTGTTTACTCTTACTCTTGTTTAGATTTTATTTTAATCGACTAAACTAACTAACGGTAGATCAATTATTTTGTTAAATTTGTTACGAATCATTTTCAATAAAAATGTATGAAGAACAAACCACACGCTTCACCATAACTGTGAAGCATATCAATTGAATTGTTCACACTCTATCTATACGCAGGATGCTCTGGTGTATGTATCCAGTTACACAAAAGGGACAAACCGAACTCCCGACTGGGAATTCGACAAACATTCAGGCGTTGTTTTGATGCCAAAAGCAGAAAGTTGATATCTGGCGAAGCTTATGAAAATTTAAAAAAAACAGTACAGTGTGTTTAAAGTTCTAAACTCATCGTTACAAATTTATTCACGACACTTAAATAATATTTGTTTACAATAGAAATGTTATGTACGTAACAACTTCAAGTCACAAGCACTCCGACAAATGGGTGTTTTGTAATTGTCGGCAATGTTGGTTACCCATCTAATGTACTACTGTTTGTTTGGTGATAGTTTTTGCCCATTGAATGGGTATTTTTAAAGTTGTTTGTGTTTGATTTGAAAATGTATTAGAAAATCATAGATGAAACGATATGAAATTAAAACAACTTACGTTTTAATTTAATATCGTTATCCAAGTTCATTCTCTTAATTATGCGATTGGTTGTTCACAATTCACCTACTTTAATTATTATATGTAGCTTACAATACAGATATTTTAAAATAGTGGATATTCGAATTTAATTTTTTTTAAATTTTTATCGCCACATTCGAAATGGGCTAGACAACAACCAATTAGCAATTCTCCTCCCAGTTAATTGATACCCGTTAATTTGGAGGTCAGTGCTTAGTTATGGTGGACCAAAACTCCAGAACTCCCACAAAGAAATTCCAAAATTAATTTTGTGAATCTAATTCTACCACATAATTGAAATGTCAGAATGTAGCTCAGAAATAGCTAAACAAAATTTTTTGAGATCATCAATGTTTTTCAATTTGGAGTACAATGACACCTTCGTTTAATTCTAAATTTTCATAGCAACATTAAGAACGTTGAAATATGATCAAAAACATCCAATTAATATTATATAACATCCAATTATATAAGATTTTATAACCTTAAAAATCTTCTCAAATCGTCTCAATTTTATTATGTAATCGCATAGAGTTCAATTTTATAGAAACGAAGTCGTTCTATGCACTTCTCATTTATCAAATATAACAGACAGACCAAAAATCTGAGTTATTATGGAAATTGGGAATAACTTGGAAAAAATTTGGAAACATACAACGAAATATTCTTTTTGTGGTTCTACAAAAGATTGCTTATTGTCACACTTATGAGTATTTCTTGGACCTTCGCGGTATACAGGTGTCCCAAATTCGATGCTCACCATTAGTATCTTGGAAACGGTAAGAGCTACAGACTCGGTTAACTGGAACAATATGGGGGTGTTTATCTACGCTATTCAGACCTTCTTTAGTTTCATAAAAAAATGCATCGCCTACTAGATATCCTGAAAATACCGAAAATTGTCATTTTCTTCAAATGTATCCATATAATTTATCGTATGAAACAAGTTCAAGAGAAAAAGTTGTAGATATCAAAACATTCTGTAGGATAGATTATAAAAATATTTTTTACCTTTCACCAGTTTCGAGATATGACCCAAAGTTGTATTTTTTTAAATAGAAACCATAGTTGATTTTGACATTATTAAATTACTTAATTTTTTTCCTTTCCAACGATATAAGGTTCGAGGTATTTATCTTTCATAGTTTAGGCGATATGAAGAAAAATCATGTTCTACAAAGATTTCAGATTTCAGATTTCAACCCACATCACACTATCCATGATTGAAACAAAGGACTACATATCCGTCAATAATATTGTTAAACCACTCTAGTGTCATAAGTTGTAGTTGCCGTCAATTATTCATATTCTACATTGATAATGGCGTTTTCAAACTATGAAAAAACGGATATGTTTGCTACCTACATAAGGTGCAATCGAAATTCATCTGCGGCAGTAAATGAATATTTAAATTTATACTATAAAATCTGCGAGAAGGTGAGTGCTTTACTGCAGTCCGTTCTTCAACCGTGCATCGCATTTTATATAAAAAAAATTCACTACCCACAACCTACAAACCAAGAAATGAAGGAAACTGATTATGAAAGGCGAGTTACATTTTGTAGATGGCATCTCGATCAGATTTCAAATGATTTGACTTTTCCTAATAAAATTCTTTGGAGTGATGAAAGTCGATTTAAAAACAACCATTGTTTGGAATAATGCAAACCCGAAAATAGTTCGACAGTCGTGTTTTCAGGAACGATTTGGATTTAACGTGTGGTGCGGCATTTTGGGAAACCGTTTAATAGGTCCATTTATTTTTAACGGAGCACTTAACTCAAACAGAGATCTCGAACTGCTGCAACAGGAAATTCAAGATTCGTTGGATGATCTACAAATTCACGAGGAGAGAATTATTTTCTTTCAGCAGGACGGCGCCCCGGCACATAATTCAAGAATTGTTGCTGAATATTTGGCAACAAGATATGGAAATAGAAGGATTGCAACCAACGGTCCCGTACGATGGCCAGCGAGATCTCCGGATTTGTCCCCGCTAGACTTTTTCCTGTGGGGGGCCATATAAAAAATGTGGTATACGGAATGAGTTATAACGGTATTAATGATTTGCAACAAAGTATCATACAGGCTTTTAACTTCGTTAAAACGCGATTGATTGTTCACAATTCACCTACTTTAATTATTATATGTAGCTTACAATACATAGATACACAGATATTTTAAAATAGTGGATATTCTGAATTTAATTTTTTTTAAATTTTTATCCCGACATTCGAAATGGGCGAGACAACAACCAATTAGCAATTCTCCTCCCAGTTAATTGATACCCGTTAATTTGGAGGTCGGTGCTTAGTTATGGTGGACCAAAACTCCAGAACTCCCACAACGAAATTCCAAAATTAATTTTGGGAATCTAATTCTACCACATAATTGACAAAATGTCAGAATGTAGCTAAAATAGCTAAAAAAAAATTTGTGAGATCATCAATGTTTTTCAATTTAGAGTACAATGACCTGCGTTTAATTCTAAATTTTCATAGCAACATTAAGAACGTTGAAATATGATCAAAAACATCCAATTGTTTATGTTAAACCTCCAGAATTATAACCTTAAAAATCTTCTCAAATCGTCTCAACTTTATTATGTAATCGCATAGAGTTCAATTTTATAGAAACGAAGTCGTTCTATGCACTTCTCATTTGTCAAATATAACAGACAGACCAAAAATCTGAGTTATTATGGAAATTGGGAATAACTTGGAAACATACAACGAAATATTCTTTTTGTGGTTCTACGGAGCGTTCAAAAATGATTGACCGGAATAAATTTTGAGCGAAAGTGAAAAGTCCATCTAAACTTAATTCTATTCCGCTGCAACTTCATGTTATTTACATTTTA
>JAWQRJ010000212.1:0-24680 GCA_033557515.1 Diorygopyx duplodentatus
TGGTGCTACCAAAACTAAGAGACCGGCAAGCTCTGATAGGGGTAGGATACAATGTTTTTTTGGTGTTTTTATCCCCCGAGCGAGCTCAGCCTTCCAGGTACTATACTTTAATCGTGCAAATGTTTTTAACCTTCATAATTAGCTGCAAATGTTTGAAAGGCATTGCTGGCGAAGATCTATGAGTGGCCAAGTTTGCCAAAACTCAAATACCATCCTTTGTTATACAACATATATTTCTATGTTTTGATCTCAGCTACATACAGTTGCAAATCTTAGTCATCCTTTCAAATTCCTCCAACCAACGTATCCAATATATCAGATTTTTGATATAATTTATCATCAAGATTGATCGTCACCATTATCATCAAAGGACAGTCTTGATGATCGGCAGCGTAGGCAGTCGCGCCGCATTATCACCTGATCTACTGTTACTCGAATGTTCGCGGCAGATACCGATACTCCCTACGTACCCTATTGTATGTCTTCTCCTACGGTGGGATTGATAAGAAAAGAAAGAGAAACAACTGCATCTTCTGTTTATCGTCTTTCTTCCTGTGTTGCTTTTTCTTTCTTGGCTGGAAACCATCTCAAGATTACCTCCAAACCAGAACTATAGTTCTGACCATCGACTTTTCGAGCCTTTTGGAAACAAAATGTACTGTCAGTGTTGGATTAAATGAACCTTCTTTGGAAAGTTTTTAGTAAACGTCTGAATGAAAACTGTTTACTTGGAAAATTGATGCTCAGTTAAATATTATGTCAGGAGTAATCTCCGGCTTAGTGGGACTGGGCTAATCACCTGTCGCATAGAAACGACTCGAAAAATGTGCTCCCGCCACGTATCATATAGAAAATCGTAGTTAAGGCCCCTTAATACCCACCCTCGGACTTTGGAAATCGATTGAAGAAATAAAATACCACGATATTTTAATAAACCTGGTCGCCATTTGCCGCCGTCGCGGCTACGAACATCGAAAAATAATGAAATGGCGGGGATAAATCATAAAGTGTATTGTTTTTGGAACCGGAGCGCCGAATTGGGGATATTTATAAACAATAGCGAAAAGTGCAGCTTCCAATAACAGGGTTGTTATTTGTTTTGACCGATGAGAGGGCAGAATGGATTTTTATTAAAAAATCTGGCATTAAGTCGGATCGTGTGTTGGAATTTTACAAATCGCGAACATGTGAATGATCGATTTTCGAAACTTGCGTAAAAAATGCGAATTCACATCGTGAAATTCAATTGGGTTTGATATTATATGATCCTGTACCCAGCGCGAAATATTTTAACCGGCTGAATTTATTATATAGCGTTGTTCCGACAACGAAACCGGTACCGAATAAATTGTTACAATTACATTTTTTTTCTGACCATGAAAACTTTCTTTAATACCCGAGGATGTACGAAATACACAATAATTGTTTGTATTAGTTTGATTGAAACATATTTAGAAAATTAATGGTCCAATACTCCAATGTATGGAAAATATTTTTAGAGTCGCGCCGCATTATCACCTGATCTGCTGTTACCCGAATATTCGCGGCTAATCTAAATTTTAAATAGATATTATCCACGTACATATTCCAATTTTTATCTTAATTGTTAATTAAATCGCTCCCTAAGACAATTTCAGTTGCGAAATAATTTAATGCGACTTATACATGCGGATGGAAAAAAATTTCGCCACTCAATTAACCCTTTTTTTAATTTCGTTATTTTTTAACCACTTTAACCGTAACTGTTAGGTAGTTATATATCTAACTGTTAATTAACTTTAACAATTGAGAGTAGATAAATAGGCCCTAGGTCTTCCCAAGATAATTTCTAACGGTTCCGTAACAAATATAAAAAATAATAATAATAATGATTAAAAGAGTTGGAATGGAAGCGAGGGCGAGATAATAATTGCGGCAAATAAAACAAATTGTTAGAGTTCGGTAAACAATAGCCGTTTCGCATTATATTCCATTACTATACATGTAATGGTATGGAGGCTGGATATACAAATGTAAAGACGTTCGAATAACGTTCAAGTTTATGAATAACTGGTTTTTATGTCATATACATGGCGGGTCCGGGATAGAAACGCCGGTTTTGGAAAATAGAATTTTTGATTTGCATAAATCCAATAAGGAGAACAATATTTACCGGGCGTACTTTATGTTTGGGTTGGTTATCGTAGACCGGAGTTGGTTGAAGCCTATCCGTCTACGTCAATAAGGAGTTTGTAGTTTGTACTACATAATGCAGCAACTAGTCGATCTATCATTGTCAATTACCTATAACAAGTATTTATGCAGGATCGGTTTTACATCCAAAGGAGGCGAATTGTCCATCTGCCCATTCCCATCCTATCCCTTGGTGAGCAAGTCACGAAAGTGAATCTCTGAACCGGTATACCTTGTACCATAGAATTATATGTTGCGTTCGAAATGTATTTATTACGCATAAGTATTAGTATTTTATACGTATTTTTATTACTACTATACGTATACAATACTTATCTGATTCAATAAAAAGGTTATGAAAAAATCATAAGGGGCCCTATAGGGCCTAAGTACGGTAGACCCTTTTGATCATTGAAACACATTTGTAGTAAACTTTACCTTCAAATATGGATGTAAAGTTTATTTTGGCAACGATAGGAAATACATGCTCATTAATACAAGTCTCACTGAATAGCAACCTACTTCAGCTGGGGCACTGAATATGCTTTCGACAAAAATCAACGGTTACTAATGATGATACAGGCATTTACGCAGGCTAATGTCGACAGAACCTATAGGAGACCAATACACGATAATAGGATTAAAACATTACTGTGCCTAGCCTCGCAATGTTTGTTATTGTAATAAAGACTTGAATAGTAGTAACCGATCCGGCCACCGGGGCGTGGTGCGGATTATTATTCAACTGAAATACATTCAAATAAGGAATTACCTCAATTATGCTTTGAACTGTGCCCAAAGTCCACCGGTATTTAATCTGAAATCATCTATGGCCCACTTTACTGATTACAATGCTTTATCGGACGCTATTTTGTGTATTAATTTAGCGGCGAAGGTCTATACATGTGTATGTGTTCATCCCTTTCCTACACAATGGCCTTTGATAATCGTGAATGCAAGGGTTCTTTTAGAATAAACTAGCTTATAGGCCTTTCATTACCAACAACAATTAGTACTGATGATTAGTGAAATATAATTTCACCACTAAATACAGAACACCCAAAACTACCAGTCGTCGGTGATTGGTCGCTAACGGAACAGGTCAGGTTAATGACGAATTTTCAGGTGTAGTGGAGGGGGAACCCTGTATCTCTATTGAGACTATTAGGATGTTTATCGATTTCTACCTCGTTTTGTTTTTCAATTGTCTACTATTCAACGTCCATAGTTCCTTTATACCTTTTAGAGCAAAAGATACTTGAAAACGTCAAAAAAAAGCGTTGGAAGAGTAAAAGAATAAATTGGCAAGAACTGAAGGTAAAATCCTGCATGGTAGATAACTGGCTCGACAAAGCGCCGAAAAGGGATGTTTCATCTTTGCGAATCAAATATAAACATGTGTCCTTTAAAAGAACAGAGTTGTATTTGTGACAGAACGTCATTATATAAATTGGGACCGGGGGAGTCGGTTACCTGAGCAACCCAGCTTTGGGGATGTTCAAAAACGATACCCTAGGATTTTGGGCAATTAGCCGCTTGAGCTAATGAAATGGCGTTAATGTGGTTCTCAGCGTGGATTAGCTAATCTGAGAGATTATGCGGTCTATCGATATCCCAATTTGATTGACGGATAATTAATACGGCCCGCAAGAGCAGCTTAAAATCGAACAATTTTCCGAAGGGTTTTTTTTACGCCAAAATGAAAACATCCCGATGGGACGGGATTAAAGTCGAGACGTGATGGGTAAAAACTGTAATGGCGTGATCAATTACTCTTATAGGAAAAAGTCGTCCAGTCTTATTTTTCGTAAGGGACAATCGGAAGGGCGCCTGATAAATGAGCTTCCCTCTGACTCAGATTCGTGTAGACACATATCCGAAAGTACATTTATATCGGGCCAATTACTAAAGGGATCGTCAGTTTACTATAGATTTCGCACGGAGGAGCGCGAAAATACGGCACACCCGGAAATGATAATATTAACTAATTAATGGCATTGACGTTATAGTCGATATTAATTTCTCACTGACAGCATTATCGGCAGCCAGGGCCGAACTGTCAGTTCGTGTATTTGATATGATCCGGAGGTCAGGTGAACCATTGCATTGTTACCGTTGAATATTATATTATTATGCGTGGATATTACTTAGTTGAAATCCTTAGTAATTTTGAATATTCACATGTTAATTAATAATTCAATTCGATATTTAAGTTAAGACAGATTAAAAATGAGTGCAGCGGATAAAGATGGCTGGTGTGATTGTATGATGGTATGATTGTGTGATATGGTGTGATTTTAGTGATGGTTAATTATTAAAGCGTAAAAAAAGGTGAAGAACACTGTCTTTTAAAAGGGTATCGGGTATACATCTAATATTCTTAAACGCGTAAGTCTTGTATGTATGTGCATATGTATTCCTCAGCTGATATTTGCAGGATATCGATAATCCGGTGCCAGGAATCTATTGAGATGTGTCTCGACACTCACTAAATTCAGTTTATATCGTAAATAAATAAATTGTGAGAAAAGCACGCGGGAAACATCGATACAGAACTCTGCTATCGACTATGACGATAGTTTAATCGTTGTCCGTACGATAGCGCCACCAGTATAAGAAATTAAAAAATGCTAGCTCGCTCTATTAGTTTTACATTTCACGATGGTGCTACCAAAACTAAGAGACCGGCAAGCTCTGATAGGGGTAGGATACAATGTTTTTTACTGTGTTTATCCACCGAGCGAGCTCGGTCTTCCAGGTACTAATCCTTTTAAATCATCATTCTTCAGTAACATATCTCAATAATAATAACACGTGATAATGATAATAACACGTTCTTATCTAGATAACGCAGTGGGTTCATATATCTTTCTGATTGAAATTAATTTAAAATTAACGTAGCTTCATTATTATTATTGGCGTCGCGATGGTTGCGCTGTCGAATAAAATTATTTTTTAATACGTCGAAATTAATGAATATCGCGTTTTGGGCATGGTTTAGATTTATACATCCGTTCCAGTTTGTGTGAGTGCATGGCTTTCGGCATTCGAAAGTGATATTGTTATTTGAAACACAGTTCGCATTTTATTTAACTGGCATTTATAAAATAAACAAATAAATTACAATATTAAAAGTTTACTTTGTAGTTGCGGAAAGCAAATACTGGTTGAAATTTACATTCCCCATGGCGGCTACCGAAATCAAGTTATCCTGGAATGGAATTAAAAACTCTGGGATCACGTCCACAGTGCCAACTACTATCGAACACGTGAACTTCGTTCGGCCAACTTAGAAAAACAACCACGAAATTGGATACACTTCCAAATGACATTTTCGCCAACACATTATGATGCAATACACAAGAGAACACAGTTGCATTCAATCTTCAGTTATAATTTGGAGTAAAGTTTACTATGTATATCTTTAAACTTTATTATTTTAAGGGATGGGGAATTAATGTGATGGATTTAAACCGAAACAGTCAGTAATGCGAATTTCAATTATGTTTACGATGCGAATTACCAACAAACCTGCGTTGATGCGCTGAATGATTTTGGTCAACTTGGAAACATAATTTATTTTGAATATAAGGAATACCCCTAAAGTTTGCGTAAAGCGGAAGGTATTTTGTCGAATTGAATTCGGAGATAATTTGGCTAATGGTGGGTCGTTTTGTGTATTTGAATTATAGCATGCTTTGGTGGATTTGAGGGTCCATTAAAATTTGAAGAGGACCATGGAGCGATGAAGTAAAGTTCTGTCCCCAAAATATAATGAGGGGGGATTGTTGGTACCTCTTTAAGCCCTCGAAATGGGGAAATTGCCTCGGCTTTTGTCTAAATTCAGCCAGCAGTTGGACCGATCAGATTTGTCCTTTGAAAGAGACGTGCTGATCAATGGCAGGATAGTCAGGGGATTGGTTGACATGCGACACTGCAGTACGTAGGCAGAACTATCCTTATAAAACTTCCCGACGGCTTTTGTTTCTTTCATGGGCGGTTATAAACATGGCCGACGACTTTCTCCCGTCCCTATTGGTCAATTCTCTCTACACACCCTCGTTAACGCACAATTCATTATCTTAGTATGAATATGTACTTCTAGAGAGCACAGCCGACCCTTCTACGCGCATTATAGTGGGTGTTCAGTTTGCGAAGCCCCTACGTAGAGCAGCCTTACATAGACCATTCAAATAGGACGTCTCAACATTGCTACCACCCTTTTAAATAAATTAATCTATTACACCAGAACTTTCTACCTCAGGCATTAGCACCCAATTTTGATGACGTACTATAGAGGAAAATTACATACAAAGTCATCCAACAACATCTAACATTTTGTTCTGAAACGCCTTCTCTTGAAACTATGAGAGAACCGCGCATGCGCGCATCGAAAGTATTAATTTCTTACCGGAATACTCTGACACTGTCATAGTGTTTGGAGCTAATAGCACGAACGTTTAAACTACAAGGTATCACATTAACGTTTTTTTTTATAGAAGAATCCGTCTTGTAAATATATTTACATGATTTCCATATTGGTAGGAAAGTTGGTGAGGTCGGATTACGACGTAATTGTATCCGATTCCGTTTAATTGATTCCAATCAACATGGCGTGTAAAAATCGGTGAAGAAAGGTGTGAAGAATGGAAGGCAGGGCTTTGTTGTTTTTAGCTGGGAGGGGTGGTCCAACCAACCCCCCCTTGCGACGTCCAAACAAAACAACCACCGGCAGTCGAAAACTATTGGCGATTTTTTTTGTTATCCCCAACGCCATGTTCGTTTTATCTTTCGCAACCAGATGCCATCAAGGATTTTGCGGTCCCCGCTATTATTTTTTCTCACGATCACGATATGTATTCATTACACAAGCACCTCCTTATACAAGGTACCACGAAACCAACGGACCAACCATTGGCTACCGAAGAACGTGAACGTGGTTTTATTTACCTTTGTTTTTAAGGGACAAACCCTTCGATTCGTATTTAGAAAAAAAATACGATATAGGGCTTCCTTTACTTTTCTTCATCGAACCCTAAATTCACTTCCAGTAAGAATAAAGACAATATGTGAGAAGTTCACATATTGCACATTACTAAAAGCTTAGAAACTTTTAATTAATTTTAAAATGTTTTAAATATAAAAAAGTACACTTTTATGTACCTAGTAGGAACTGATTTTGACATCCATTTTTCCTTTCTTGTGTTGTCGGTGACGTCACATTCTAGGTTATAGTTGAGGCACATTAAAAAAAACCATTTCACTAATTAGCAACCAAACAGCAACAAATTACCCGCCCAGGCGGGTAATTGGGCGTAAGGTAGATACGTCCAATTTTCTATAAGACACAGTCCTCAATATGTTGTAATTAGTTCATTTCCGCTGAAGAATTTATGAGGTAAAGTCGCCTAGAAAAAACAACGTAGCAGGATGTTCTAATTAGCGTTACTTCTACCTGAAGTTTACAAAAGTGAGCGGGAGAAAACTCATATATATATATAAGGAAATTGAATGAAGAAAAATAGTGTCCTGAGCGGGGTTCGAACCCTGCTCCGGGACACTATTTTTCTTCATTCGATTTCCTTAAAAATTACTACATAGTAAAAAATGTTAACGGCTCTCTTTAAACGGTCGATATGTACGGTGGTTAAATAGATATTTGTAACTCGTGTTGTAAGTTAAGGTGTAGAAATTGTTGCATATGGTCGATCGGGGGGTTAGAGCCAGCCCATATTAGCTAAAAGCATTCTTATGTAAAGTAACTGCCCGAGGAGTCATACCAGTACATTACCGGGTCCATACTAAACCTGTTTGATAAGACAATGACGACGGATAACGCTTTCTTTATTGATCGGTTTTCATTGGTTATTGTAATATTAATGCTACGACTCTGAGATAAACCTATTTTAAGGCGCCCCGTAAGGTGTTAATCTAAATAGAAGGCTCACGGGAACTAAGATAAAACTATTACCCGTAACGCACTTTTTTACACCTAGCAAGCAGAATAAAGACATAATTTATGCCTGACGTAAGCACGGCTTCTCTGAGAGTGACTCAAAAATTTTCCCGAAATGTGATTTTATTCCTCCAAAAGGACATAAAAAAGCGGCTTTATTTCAAATCCATTAGTGGTATCTATCTCTAATGGTAGGAAAATTGTATTCCGGTTGAGAATAAGAGGACATGACAATAATAAAAATACCACACACAGGAAAGTGTTAATAACGTCGAGTTAATGGAAATGTAAAATAACGTTAAAACGGTACTATTACGGTCGTATTTCTCACAGGATTGCTTTTGATTTATATCACTTTTAACGATTTTCGTCAGACGTGTGTTAAAATTTATGATTATGCATATCATTTCTACATTTTTTATGCAGTACAATAAACATTTTTGGGACAAATATTCAATTTTGAGCCTCTGTAGCGCAGCATGTTGACGCTTTCCAGTGCGGAAAAACAATTTAAAACGTGTTAAAAATTCGTAATACAAACGTCAACAGTTACTTAACCTAAAATAATGGAAACGTCCAAGTGACAACAATACATATAGCCATCTTGCAGAGTACTGATGAAGCACTAAAATTGATCATTACAATAGCGTTTGCGAAAGAAAACTGTACTAGGTATAATTGTATATAATTTTAATAGCTTCTTACAAGGTGAATGTTCAAAAATCAAAACAGAAGTCAAACTCCCCTCGGAGATCCCGATAACCTCCGAAGATACTTCGGCGTCATCGTTCCAATTGTCGGACATCAAGACAATACCTATGATGAACGAGTCAATATTAGAAGTACCTAGAGGCTGGTTCTTCTAGCAGATAGGATAGACCGTTTTTTTAATGGCGAGTCGAAGCCTCCCATAAGGAGAACGAGGAAACGGGATTCGGATGTAGGTCCAAGTGTGGGAAAAACGTTGGAAACGATTTCCAAAGATCTACAAAATGCACCACAGATGTCCAGTAACGAGGCCTTTGCCAGTTATCTCGGGCAGGAACTGGACAAAATGAGAGAGAACCGGTTTAGGAATCACAAGCAATCTCTACAGAAATTACAGGTAAACGAAAAATTCAACTCAAATACCTATATAACCCAAATTATTTTTTAGACCTTCCTTCATTCCCGAATACCCTTCGAAAAATCCAGTTAATTGATGCCAAGAGAGAGAAGAAAAAGTCAGTTTTTGGACTGGTGATAAGGCAGCTTAAAGTGGACATCTTGAAGGGTATGTAATAAAATTACCGAAAATATTACGAACTTAAATTCGAAAACCGCGCCAAAAACGCGTACAATAACAGCATATTCGAAGTGTCAAAATACAAGCGTCAAAATTCCTCAAAATAGTAGCTTACCTCACTTCGGTGAAAATCGTGGTGGTCCCGAAAATATCCGATGCCGTAAATTTTCACAAAACTAACCTAAAAACTAAAAATACCGTGATTGCTCATTTAACGAGTTTTAGGCACCTTTCACTAACTTTTAGGCACTGTTCACTGACTTTTAGGCACTTTTCACAGAACATTGCGAAATGTTCCGCGATTTTTTCCGTGAAAATAAAAGAAAATTCGGTACGCATATTATAGTCGCGTGTCACTAATAATTTGAAGAAAACAAATACCTACGATATTAGTGAAATTAGCTAGTGGTTTGGGTAGAAATAGATGTGAAACTAGCTAGCAACGAATATAAGAATAATAAAGAAGCGATTTTGTGTATGTATTTTAAATGAATAAATACGGGGATTAAAGATGTTTTATTTTAAATATTCGGTCCACACCTTGCCGCTAAAAAGGCACTGCTTTAGATTGAACCAGTTTGGAGTTCGAGTAGGACCTCTTAACGACCTTATTTTATCGCTAATTCAAGCTGTATTTTTATCTGCCCTAAAATAAATTCGCCGCAATAAAAATAAGTGGAATTGCGATAATAACGTATTTATTTATTGGTTTGGATGTTTAAAGAAATAAACACCGACCCTCGAGATACTGTATTTGCCGCGTTCATTTTATTCAATTATCACGGTGTATACATTAACATAACTCTTCCTTCTCATTTATCTACCATTATCAATCTGCTACAACACACTATTAATTGCAATTACTTAATTTAAGACTGCTATCGCCACTCTTGCTGCATAATTGATACTAGTTGACTCAAATAAAATAACCCGAAACGTTTTAAGTGTTTCGAATTTAATCATTCAAATACGATATGTGTCAATAAGTAATACGTGGTGAGAGTTTGGAATATTTTTTTGTCATTGGCATTAATCAGTTGCTCGTTTTATTAATTAGCAGTTTGTCGTGCTATTGAGATACCGTGGATATGTGGAAATGGCGCTTTTAATAAGAACATGCAATTAATATTACGCGCAGCCGTAATTATTTATGATTTATAATCTAACTGATTGTTGTCGGCACATTTAGATTAAGACGGGGCAGAAAAGCTGTTTAATGTGTTTACGTTATCTGCACAATTAGTTTATACTTTACTTTGTTGCTGAATTACTAAGTAGAATTTTGTCACTTATATCGAATACATTACTACTTACTATAAAAGTCATATGTGTTTACACCGCATGCGCCGTGAAGCAGTTTTCAACTGTTTTAATGCTGAATAATAATTGTCGTTGAAATTAAAATCTTTAAGTTAAGATAACAGATGGCTTATTGGTATGTGGTTTTAGTTTTTTCCTCAACCAAATAAGATGACGTTCAAATCTTGTAATGTAATATCAGAAAACGAGCATTTTTAATTAAAGGAATAAACTCTCGGAATAAACTATCAACCTGTTACTTTTGTATGCGTAATTAGAGACACGTCTAGAGGTAGCTAATGATATTGTCAGAACAGGTACCTGCGAACCGTATTTTGTTTTGTATAATCTTGTTGCATTGTACCCCGTAAATTTATAATTTATATAACAGCCTTTACAGAGAGAATGCTTAAGTGCGGTGTATAAATTTCGTATTTCTGCTAATACCGGTAATTATTTGTATACGTTAATGTAACCAGTAATTCAAAACAATAATCTTGTAGCGCTAGTGCTTATGTAAGTGATTTACCGATATAGCTGGACACCGAAAGCCTGCGCAACGTTGTATACTATTACCAGATATAAACAAGCATAATCCCCACTGGTGATTTCATTCAACGTCTCAAAACTAAATACAATTTAGTGCACCATAAGTTCAGCGCCGACCGTTGCAATTATTTTCGAAAGAAAACGTTTAATCCCCCTAATATTCGGCAACACGTAAATTAACCTCTTAAACTCGGTTTGCGCATTTCTTTTTTAAAGCACAATGTCCAATTTAAACCTATCATACTTACATAAAACTATAAAACGCAATACACTATATTAACATCTCGAAAAATTGTTCATTTTAAAATTGAACTCTCTCTAACCTTCTTTCTAATGTGGTACCATCTATTTGAAGAACATAGAAACACTCAAACAATGTCGGTAATGAAGAAAATCAGCTACAATACAAACCTAACCTCACTTTTTGAGTAAATCAAATGTTATCTCGCACGTGTTTTTAAATATTGTTATTGAGTCTTATTAATCGCTAAATCATGTCTTTCTTCATCAAGAAACAAAAGCAAAGAACAGGAAAACATAAGGTAAGAAAAAAATTATGCCAAAGAATTTATTAAAATATATTTCGAATTTTGTGGTTAAAATTTCTCAATTTTGTATTTCTAAGACTCATATACGTAAATCGTGCTCAATGGTACACTCGTGTTTGATAAGTTCGTTATCTATCAAGCACGAGTGTAGTCTTGCGAACGATTTATATATTATAATTGATATATTAATTCCGTATGCAGGGAATTAAAAAACCAACCAAGAGAAAACATGAAGACGTAGAAGATGAACTAACGAGCAGTTCCGAAGAAGAAGCAAACAAAAGCGACGAAAATTATGAATCGGACGATCCAGACGAAACTGCGCAAGCGAAAAAACTGCGTTTGGCGAAAGCATATCTAAAGGAAATCGAACGAAAAAGTAAATAAATCCAACTTCACAGGTAGCTTTATCGTAATTTTACTTAAAACGATTCTTTTTTCAGCTCTAGAACGAGAGAATGACGAAGAAGAATTGGGTAATCAGCAAGGGGAGGAAATAAATAAAAGACTGCGTGACGATTACTTGAAACAATCTGGAAAATTACGTACTAACGTTGCCGATAAGTATACCGGGGTTGATACAGAAAATATTAAAATTTTACGGTGTAAGGAACACAAAAATTGTATAACGTGTGGATTCGTTTCAACGGGAAATGAAAATTTATTTTCTGGATGTAAAGATGGAAGCATAGTAAAATGTAAGAACTTTATTTTATTATTCTAAAAATTAAAATATTACAAATATGTATAATATATTATAGATATTTGTAAATTACACTTAAAAACGTACAAATTATTCTTAATGCTAACTAGAAATTATTCTGAAAACTGAAACCGAATAGTACGGCACTAGCAACACACGCAAACGAAATAAAGTATACTTACCTTTTAAATGCTATTTTCAGGGAGTATTAAAACTTTTAAGAAGATGGGAAGTATACCGTTTATTAAAGCAAATGGTATAACGGACAAATTCAAAGGACATTCCAAACCTATTTTGAGTATAGCTATATCAACGGACGATAAATTTATGGTAAGAATTCTTCTTACGACGTTTGTGTATTTTAATAATTTTTTTTGTTTTACAGGCCGTAGGAGATGATACAAAAGATATTCAAATATGGAACCCCGAAACCCTAGAACATATAAGCACATTAAAAGGACATCGTGCGGGAATAACCGGTGTAGTATTTCGAAGAGATACCCACACGTTATACTCGTGTAGTAAAGATCGTTCGGTTAAAGTTTGGTCGTTAAATGAAATGGCATATGTTGAAACTGTGTACGGACATCAAGATGCGATAACTTCGATAGATGCTTTATCGAAGGAACGTGCTCTAACTTCGGGCGGACGAGATACTTCGATACGATTTTGGAAAATTATGGAGGAATCCCAGTTAATTTATAACGGACCAACCGGAAGTATAGATACCGTGCGGTTAATTAACGAAGATGTCTTTGTTTCGGGAAGTGACGATGGTCAACTTTGCATATGGAGTGCAAATCGGAAGAAACCGCTTTGTACCGTGAAAGAATCCCATACGTTAGATCCTACGAACTGTCAACCGTTTTGGGTTTGTAGTGTTACCGCATTGGTGAATACAGACTTAATAGCTTCCGGTTCGCAAGATGGATTTGTTAGGGTATGGAAATTAAGTAATAAGTTTCGTAATATCGAACTTTTGTTCAAAATTCCTATAAACGGGTTCGTAAACAGTTTAAATTTTACTTCCGATGGAAAATTATTAATTGTCGGTGTAGGACCGGAACACAGATTTGGAAGATGGAATGTTATCAAATCCGTTAAAACGTCAATTATTGTTATTCCTTTATTGCAATCTTGAGTAAATAAGTTTCTTTTAAACCAAAAAAAATTTTTTTTACTTTAAAATTAAATAAAAAAAATACTTTTTGTTAAACTTATATTTATTATTTTGTAATAAAAATACTAACTACACAAATACAAAAAGCATGTTTATATAAAATTAAAATGATACTTTCATTTCAAAATACCATCACCATTAAGATTCTTTTTATTAATAAAAAAAAAACTAGCAAATATTAAAAAGTATACTGCGTAACGATTAGAAATATCTTCGCAATCATTCGGCTGCGTACTCCGTTATGCTGAATAATCATTTCGAGCTGCACATCGATTTCTTGCGGACCCTGTATTGACCTTACGATGGACAAAAAGGCTTTGTTATCGTACTTCCGCATTTTAAAGTAACTCTGATCGACTTTTTTGACTCCTTGCGGACAGCGAGCGTCCTCGATTTTCATTTGGAAGTCCACCCACGCCTGCGGGTACGTCGGACCGCGCATTTGGAAGAAATCTATGTGTCCGTGTACGATCGGAAGCATGGAAGTGAAGCTTAAAAAGTGGTAGGAATAGTGGAAGGGTTGTTGCGAACATTGGTCGTCCCTTGCATCACAATAAAATTTCGACCGTTTGCAACGACTACAAGAAATTAAGGAATTTTTTTTAAATAAATTAATTATTTGATTTCGGTGTTACCTCTTGTGATCTTGATCTCTTACGTAATTTGGTGGACATACCAATCTGTGACATTTATAACCGCCTCTAGTGTTGATGCATATATCTTCTGAGTGACCACAAATATTACTTTGGCATTCGTCAATATCTGCAAAAATCCAATGTTATATTATTTACCTATACAAACAACTTATTAACAATAGGGTCTTAAATATAAGTATTTAGAAACCTCAATCGTATATTAGGTAGTTATGCGCATGCCTTAAGGAAGTCGCGCATGTGCAGTGGATTTTCAGCGTCTTAACTACAATGCTACACCTCCAAAATAATTTTTTACCCCTCGAAGGAAAAGCAAAGAAGTTGATAATTCGATTTCAAGATGTTAAATTTAAAGTTTCATGTTCCTACAGAGTTCAATTGTGAAATCAGCATGATTAATATTCACAAATGTTTGATATTAAAAAGTGTACTTTTATCATGGCATTCATGATTAGGTCAGTAGATTATATGGAAAAACACCACAAACTGGTTACTACTAAAGTCTACGAAGGCAGTTTATCTTACAACACGTTTTTCCGAAAAAAGCCGATATCAGTTATAAACACCACAAACGAAGAAATAAACAGTTCTGAAGAAAGACACAAATATGTAAACTTGACCAAATGTGACCTCAACCTTGATAAATGTTGTAATTAAGTGATATTACATAATTTTAAGCAAGTATTATAAACATTACTACTAAGGAAGTCCACATTTATCTGTGAGCTCTTTTTGTAATGTAAACAATTAGGTTAAAGATTTTTTTGCGCATTGTTCAGTGGATTTAACATTTTTTCTGTATTCTTTAATACGACGATTAATAAATAGCATATTAAAAAACAAGTTTCATAAGACGTCTTATAAAATATGTATTTTATACTATTTTTTCTATTTTGATTAAAATTTAAAAAAAAACGCACAATCTTTAATAATTTATCACTCGGTTACAATTTAATTTTTTTCATGTTGGCACCACAAGTTGAAATTTCTAAATATTGACTTTAAAATGTCAATTGGTTACAATTTGCTACATTTTTGAATTTAAACTGAAGATCTACCTGGAATTACAGCACATGTTCAGGATACTTCCAATGTGATTGTTAATGTTTATAACAATTCTACTTTCAATAAATAAAGGTTTAAAAAGCATTTCCTTCGTTTTCTAAACATTCAATCAATTTGTAGGTTATATCACTAATATCAAATTCAAGTAACTCAGAATAAACATAATACGCACTGCCAACAGAAAAAAAATAAAATTTGCGTTCTCTAAAGGCTCCGTCAAACAGGACGCGGTCTGCCCGCGCGCAATTGACCGCGCGTCCGCCGCGAACTTTGTATTGTATAATATTGCATCATCCTGGTTAAACAGAAGGCGGCCTACCGCGGCGGACTATCAAAGTCCGCGCGGGCAGACCGCACGGTTCCTGTTTGACGGAACCTTAAAGGGTTACTTTATGAAACGCAAATGACGTCATTTGCGTTTCATAATGTAAACATTAGAGAATCAAAATAGAAAAAAGTATTTTTATTTACCTTGGCAAGTTCTACCATCAGACCCAAGAGTATACCCTTTAGGACAACTGCAAGAGTAGCTTCCAGGTGTATTTTCGCAAGTTCCAACACATAAAAGGTGATCTTTAAATTTATCGCATTCGTCAACATCGGTACATGTTCTGAAAAATAGGTTAGAAAATGTAAGGAAGTCAATATTGTCGTCCCAAATCTGTAAGCAAACATAACCAACCGATTATCTGGATTTAGTGTGTAACCCTTTTCACAAGAGCATCTGTAACTTCCATATATGTTTACGCATTTTTGTTGACATAAACCGGCATGTTCCGAGCACTCATCGATATCATCGCAAGCAAGGCCTCGTTTTCTCAAACCGGCTTTGCATCGACATTCAAAGGAACCGATTGTGTTCAGACAATCAGCAGATTCAGTGCATGGCTGCAAAAAAAAACGAGATAAAAGGTAAAACCAACTTATGATTGATCGTGGGTTACTCTGTAAAGCGAACATTCGTTGATGTCTTCGCAATGTTTATTCTTGTTTAAAGAGTGCCCTGGAGGACATTCGCATATGTAATACCCTTTGGCATTCCTACAAATTTGCGTACTCGAACATTCGTGTTCTCCACGTGCACACTCGTCTACATCTAGAAGGCAACAGTTTGTAAGCAAGAATCAAAAGTAGATTCCATTATTTACCTACGCAATCTGTTTCGTTATTGTTCAATTCGAAACCTTGAGGGCACTGAATTAGTGAAATACATTGGAAACTTCCGTTCAGATTCAAACATTTTTGACCTCTACCACAAGGGTTGCTTAAGCACTCATCGATATCTAAAACAGTTCCAATAGAATTCGGCATAGCACTAGTAGTTTTTGAAAATATGTAATTTTCGAAAATTGTTCTTTTGCCATAAGATGGTTGTTAAAGGTTGTCTACTCTCTTAAAGCAATTTATAAACACTCCTACCACCAACTCCACCTACCTTTACATTCCCCTTTAGTGTCCATTTTATAACCATGCAAGCACTGCTTGCGAACGTATACATACGGAGGAACTATTCTTTGCGTAGTACTGGTAGTACTTGAAGGTATTTGCATTTGAGGTTTGATGGAAGTGTATGAAACGGGTTTAAACGGGTTAGATTTTGGGGTAGTGGGCTTGCCATACGTCCTAGGGATTTTTTCGCATCGATAAGACCCTAGGGTGTTTTTACACTGGTATGTTGGCCCCAACAGATGGCAAGTGTGGGTTCCTAGCAAACATTCGTCGTCGTCTTCGCAGATTCCGTTGGCGTAATTTAGAGTGTAACCAGTTCCGCATCCGGCTGTGCGAGAACATAAGTATGACCCGATTGTGTTGTCGCATCGTTGGCCATCACTGCAGTCGTGTTGGCCTAATTGACATTCGTTAACATCTAAAATAAATTGAAAGGATGTTTTAATAGTTGGCGATTATTAAAGGTCATTCCAATTCAAATCAATTCGAATAGGCTGTACGTAAAAATTATGAGCTTACCAGTGCATGCTCCTGTATGGTAATCTTTTTGAAAACCTTGCTTGCAAATACAAGTGTAACTTCCATGGGTATTGTAACAATCTTGATTGCTATCACACTCATTCTCTTCGACGCACTCATTTATGTCGTCACAAAGATGTCTAATCTCCGAATATTTAAGACCAGAAGGACAGAAAACAGGAGGAGCAAGTCTGTGACGTGTAGTTGGAATTATGGGTCTATTTGGCAAAGGGATTCTTTTTATTTCTGGAATTGATCTTTGAGTGGTTGATAAGGTTGTGGATGCTGTGGTTGAAGTAGTTGTTGGCGCAGTGGTGGTACTGGTAGTTGTGCTAGTAGTTGTACTAATCGTGGTACTAGTACTTGTTGAGGGTTTTGTGTACAAAAACGGTTCTTCCGGTTTCGGAATAAGTTCAGGTTTTTTTGATGGAATATAAGGAGTGTAAGACTGCTTCGGTGTAGTTGATTTCTTTGGTACACAATTATGTCCACCAGATTCGTTAATACAATCTTCATGAGGTGCACATACGTTTTGGTTTTCGATGCATTCATTTATATCTTCACAAGCTAAAGTAAGCGAATTCTTTTTAAACCCTGGTGGGCAACTACCTTCGACCGTTTTATCAATACAAGTAAAACTTCCAATAGTATTTAAACATGTTTGCGATTCCATGTTGCAATCGTGTTGCCCCTTAATACATTCATCGATATCCTGGCAATCTTGTATCGATTCTTTGTAGTAAAAACCTGGAGGACATTTTGTTTGTGTTTCTTCGTCGATACATTTATAGCTTCCTTGTGTGTTTTCGCAAACTTGAGGTTTTTTGCATACTAATGAAAACGCACATTCATCCACATCTAAAAAAAAGAATTAACACCAAAAATACTTCTTCAACGACTTCTTTGCTTTTTTTGAAATACCGTCACAAGTCTTCTTGTCGGCATTGAAGATGAAACCAGTTGAACATCTATCATCATAATCATAATCCTCTTCCATACTTTCGCAAGCGTATGTTCCTTCTTCATTTATGCAAGTTTCCTCCTCTAGACATGAGTGAGTGTTTCTTTCACACTCATCTATGTCTATACAAGAAACTTTGTTCTTTGCTAGTTCGTATCCTGCATAACAAGAACATTTAACTGATACACCAGTGTCTTCACAGCTATGATCACAAGGATTGTGTACTTCACATCTATAAACAACATTTTATAAACTAAATTCTCATAGGCACTGTTTTTTTTTCTATACAATACTACCGCATAATATATTGCGCGGTAAAATTACACAGTGACGTAACAATTCTTTGTAAATTAAGGTTATGTATTCTCTACCTATTCGCTGGTTTATTTGTGCTAGTGGTTATAGTATTCTTATTAATTTTACAAGAAATACCATCGCTCATCAAAGTGTAACCATCTCTGCAAGCACACTTATAAGAGCCAGGCGTCGGTATGCATATTTGTGCGCAGACGTCGGGAAAATAGCATATATTATCCAGAGCTAAATAGAATGTGTTAAAGTAAAAAAAAGAAGGTTGGGATGCTTGGAATACTTACCCGGAGTATTAACATCCTTCTTGGAATCATTATTTGGTTTCGGTGTTGGAACAGAAGGAGTTGTTTTTGAAGTGGTTGCTTTAGAAGTAGTTGTTTTAGAGTCTTTAGAGGTAGTTGCTTTAGATGTAGTCGATTTAGAAGTCGTTGTGCTAATTATAGTTGTACTAACACTTGTAGTTTTCGGAGCTTCTTCGCAGCAACTAATAAAAGCTTTATCGTACGGTGGAACAAAACCGATAACATTTTCACAACTATTCGATGCACTAGTTTCAATTCCCAATTGACAGGCCATACAACAATCTTTTCTGTAGTCACCTGAAGTTACGTCTTCTGAACTAATGCACTCTTTAGCAGTCTTGGCGTCTTGTTTTCCAAAATTACATTGTGTATCCCTGTACAGTACAATAATTCGACTTTTCTTTTGATCTTACAAAATGTTAAATTACGTACCTATAAGTATTTTTGCAACAAACATCTAAAGTATTCAAACAAATGTTTTGTTGAGTAGCGGGAACATTTGGTGGTGTTTTATAACTTTTACAAGGAAGACCAGAACTACTATGGTTTGTTCCAGCAGAACAACATGTTTGAACCAATGATAGTATGTTACCTAAGACAAAAAAAGTCACAAAAAACTATTAGTATTAATATTCAAAAACGTTCAATTGTAGCCAATTATCATAATTGAATATTCAATGAATGATGACAATCAATTTTACTAACTAGAACACCGTACTATACTTATAATTAATAAATATGACTTACATTTACTTTGTTGCACTAAAAGTAACACAAACACCGCACAGAACAAAATTTTCTTATACGTCCCCATACTCGAATATCTTTAGCAAGAAGAGAAGTGTTACCGCCAAGACTTCACATTATACTGACAGAAATTCATGCTTATCAGTCTTCGTTTATTCAAACAGCATTTCAAGGGTGCATTTTCAATTCTTATCTAAGCAAATATTATTCGGATGTATATTTGAGTATGGGAGAACTCTTGCGTATCGCACAAATCACATATGTATTAGTTTCCACGCCTTAAATCCATGTGCATCCGTATTCGTTTATTTCACATTTAAATTTCGAATTTAAATTGGCGCGCGAATTCGCGATAGGGAATTTTAATTTTTTTAAGTTGTGACACACGGAAATTGACAGCTACGTGTACCATTCGCATATACGTGTCTCTCTATTTGAATTTATTTCGAAAACTGTGTACATCTACCAACAATTCTTGGTGTTATCACACAAGGTGAAGGTTTATTTCAATTAAGATCACTTTTTCACTGAAGTATCATTGCAAAAACCGCTTCACATCAGTAATAAAACGGCTTCTCTCGCGTATACCGCAAATTTTTAGGTTATAATGCATTTAATTACCCATATTGTAGTGTTATTACAGATATATTGTCTGTATAACGTTTTCGTTTGTGCTCAAAGAGTGCCTCCGGGTGTAAACCCCAACCATTACCAGGTACGGAAAGAATCAACTTAACTTTATCTTTTCGTTTAAAACATTTTTTTTAGCAACAACAACAATATCAACAGCAACCTCATCAACAACAACCGCATTATCAGCAGCAACAACAGCAGTTTCAGCAACCTCCCCAATATCAACAACAACCTCCGCCGCCTCCTCAATACCAACAACAACAAGTACCAGTACAACAACAGCAGGTAAATAATTTTATTTTATATAACATTTTCCGCAATTACAAGTACTACTCATAGGTTCCTGTGCAACCACAAGGCCATGTACCCGTTCAGCAACAACAACAGGTACCAACACATCACGGACACCATCAACCTGGCAAAATTTTGGATGCGCAACATATTATGGATGAAAAAGAGTAAGTAATACAGAATTCTTCAATATCACGTTTTTAAACGAAATGCGAAATTGAAGAAATATCGTAAAGTAATAAAATTGTTAATGACCAAAATAATAATTGTTAATTTTTTTCAGTCATATAGCGGAACATATGGAAGTTCCTATGGATACAAGTAAAATGACGGAGCAAGAATTGCAATTCCACTATTTCAAAATGCATGATGCCGATAACAATAATAAGTTAGATGGCTGTGAATTAATCAAATCTTTAATCCATTGGCACGGTAAATATCGTAATGTTAATACTTTCTTGTATATAGTAGTATATCGTTAATCTAGAATTAAAACTTATAGTAATCTATTTCTTTAATCTGAATCTTATCAGATCTTGACGTAAAAGTTACTTTTTTGCATAATCTAGATTAATGATGTTCAACTATAATTTATTTGTCACTTTTGTATTCTAAACGTTTTTTTATGTTTGTGTCCTTTATATACATTGATGTATTGTTAATGTGTACCATTTGTAACTTGTAAGACCCATATTCATAACCGGATCTCAACCTCAAGATGAGCTCGAGGCGAACTTCGTCAAGTATGTCTTGAGTACAGAGTACTATAGTATGAGTATGGAGTATGTTCCGTTTTATAAACTGAACTTCGGCTATCCTCGACTGAAATTTTTACAAGCATAGAAACTTAGAGAATTCCAGTAACTTTAGGAACTCATAGCGTTGGGGTTGCATAATTCTGCTCGACGATCTGGTTTTATTACTTTTGCTATCCCAGTAAAAAGTACGTAATTCTACTTTTACTGTTTTAACTTGTTGAACGTTTGCGTTTGGCTTGTTAACTATTTTGTGTTGGGTTGTTAACTATTGCATAAATATAATACTGTCCCATTTGATGAATTCTTGAACATTTAGTAGGTGTAAGTCATACAGTTCTTCAGTATTTGTACGGGAAGGTTTGCAAATTGAACAATTCGACACTTCCAAGTCGTCTCAAGCGAATGATCAAAAGTATAGTAGATGAGGCATTTAGTTTTGCTGTTTAAGCCTTTTGCTTGATTTTCTCCATTACTTCTTGAGTAAGCTAATCTTCTCTAGGAAATGTTAGGTTATATTTTGAACATGAACAACTGTTACTCAAGCTAACAATGACCCCCACCTCGGAGTTGCCTCAGCATTTTCCCCTGCGGAGCATGGATCTTTGCTTGAGTTTGGTTTATGGAATGTGAATGGGTTGCCAAGTCATGCTTGAGCACGAGAAACGTCTCGGGAACGGTTTATGAGTACGGGCTTTATTCATATATGTTGCTTCATGTTTTCTTTTTTTGTGCATTTATTGCTCTGCAGAGCAAGGAAATGTTGAGCCAGGCCAAAATCAAGCGGAGAACAAAATCTTTAAAGATGACGAATTGGTGACATTGATAGACCCAATTCTAAATATGGACGACAACAACCATGATGGTTATATAGATTACCCAGAATTTATAAAAGCTCAACAAAAAGTGGCTACCCCGCAGAACAAACCGTAATGTACAGTATGTCCTTTTTGTCGCTTTACACTTTCATGTTTTTCCGTTGTTTTTTTCTGTTGCTGTGCCAAAGAATCGATTTAGAAAAGGGTAGAGTTTGTAAAAGTTTTCCGTGCGGTTTTAGGTCCAAAAAGTCAAAACGAAATCCCGCCCCTCAAAGATGAAGAACTCGGTCGTACTATAGATGAAGCAATGCAAACAGCCGACAAAAACAACGATGGTTTCATAGACTATAGAGAGTATAGGAGCGCTGCATAAACAGAAATTTTCTAACCCGGTCAATTCTGTACGTTCAACACAAACTTCAATCAAAAGGTGTCGGTCGGTTCTTTCAAAGACTGTTAAATTATAATTCCTTGTTTCCTTAGATTGTTTTTTTTGAGAGATATTTTTTCCTTGTTGACGTAATGTTACTTTACTTTCTGGTTGTGCGCAATTCAATGTATATATTTTAATTAAAAAGAATCGTAAGTTGAATAAAATTTGTATAACTAATTTGTGTTTGTTTTTCCATCATTTAATACCTCCTCTTCAGCATTAAATGCACGGTCGAAGCCGTTGGCTGATTAGAAACCAGTCGAACACCTCTGGTTAAACTCAGTCGTGAAGGCAAACATTTATATTGATTTATATTCACTCTTGTAGCTGAC
The DNA here is from genome assembly GCA_033557515.1 of Diorygopyx duplodentatus. Lineage (NCBI taxonomy): Eukaryota > Metazoa > Arthropoda > Insecta > Coleoptera > Scarabaeidae > Diorygopyx > Diorygopyx duplodentatus. Next base: position 22,963 of record JAWQRJ010000212.1, read on the forward strand.
AATGAAACAAAATTCCTCACCCATTTTTCTAAGCGCACAAATTTGTAACAGGTGGGTAATTCGTTTCTATGGTTGATTTTTCCAAGGGTACTATCATTAGAATCAAATCCTTTTTGGAGATTTTTGCCTGTGAGTCGTATCCTTGATGTGAAATAATAAAAAAATTAGTGTACAAATCACATACAAAATAATTTGTGTCTATGTTAATACTAGTTTAAATTTTTTTACACATTTTCAATTCTTCTCAATCATCTGGTATAATCATGGGAGGCGATTTCATCATTTGCAGTTTCACAAGAGCAGGAAATAGACTTTGAATTTAATACAAAACAGAAGCCGGAATCTTTACTGAACTATTCTTAGCCAGGTGTGCTTTTCGCCCAAAGATGGCGCTGGGAAATCACATTTCTCACCATAAAATACGTTCATTCACTTTGTTCATTGATACGTACGTTCACAACACATAGACAAATTGTAATACATCGAAATCCAATACTGTTTTCCGGATATTTCTTTGATGTCTCTGAAATTCAGATTTAATTTAATTTTTTGTTATCGTACCTGCCGAATTGAGATATACCAGATCTCAATATATATATATATATATATATATATATACGGGGAGGGGGGCGTCGGGATTACTTGGCTCGTCAACCGCAAGAAATAAAAAACCAATTAATGTTTCATGTTTTCTTACAATATTAAAAAGTGTTCTTGTTGATGACTTTCAGGGCAAGCACATAAAATGTTTCCTCATAAACAATCTGATCCTGTAAAAAATAACGTTCGCCATTAAACCACATGATAAAACGAATTTACGATTTTGTTGGGAAATTTGCAGAACTGCAAACGTGCGAGTAGTAAGTTTGCAACTAGAACGTGACGGATGTCAAACCAATGCGGGTACATTGCAGGAACTGCAGACGTTTGCAGAAACAAATTTCATCAAGAATTATTTAGTTTCGTTCTTATGCCCCGGTGTTTGTATGGAGCTTTATTGTTTGAACATTGCCACCAAAACGGAGAAGGCTGCGTACTACGTATTTAGTAATACGTGGCCCTCCCCGTTTTGGCACTTTTAATTGATATACTTTTTGTTATGGCCATTTTGCGAATACTATCTGGAGACGTTTAAACTTTCTTTGGACGTCTCTTCTAAACAAACGTCTTTAAGTTTTTAAAGGTTAGCCGTGAAGATACATACGACCTTGTTCATACAGACGGAGTTCGTTCCTAATCCAACAACGAAGTTTGTCGTTGACTTTGTCCAGGCTATCAATCGTAACTTGAACGTTTGCTGCACTTTTAGTAAATATTTAGCGGATCATTAAAAGTTCGCATTGAAAAGTTGATAAAATGAACTCGGCTATTCAAAAGACTCCAAAGAGGGGCTTTTGAATGCCTCCTTTACCATTTCTTTTTCCCAAACTTTGTTACCAATTACTACCGTACTTTCAATGGACGTGGCTTGATGTTAAAAAATAGTAGATCTCAAAACAACGACATAGGATATTTAAGAAAATGATTAATCATCCCTAATAATTTCAATAGAGATATAGGCAAATGTTATGGGCATTAAATGTTGATTGCACAGAAAGAACATAATCTATTATCTATTATCTATTATCAATCTATTATTATAAAAGGAAAATAAAAAAATATTCTAAAATAAAATAAATTCTTAAAACCCCATTTGAACATAAAAAAGAATACTAAAT
>JAWQRJ010000213.1:0-24669 GCA_033557515.1 Diorygopyx duplodentatus
CGAAAGCTCTTCAAAAATGAATATCAGTTTGCATTTACCACATTTCGATAACAGTTTTCATTTTCAAAATGCAAGAGAATAAAACAAAATTCCCTCAATTTGCAACCCTTATTACCCGGCCCCGGGGCTTTTAGGGCACGTATAAAAATATACGTAAACCTTATTTTTATCCATTCTATCGCTGTACCAAATTGCATCGAAATCGGTGTGTGACACTTGTGACACTTCCCTTGTCAGTTATATACTATAAAAAAATGCTATCTGTCAAACAAACAATGCCTACTTAGTATTGTGTTAAATAATCCCGTTGAATAAATAAGATTTTTAAAAGTGATGTATCTCGCAAATGACATTATTTAATGTTATGATATTTCTAGATATTCGTTAAGAGAAAAAATCCTCTATTAGATAGATGCACAAAAAATATTTAAGTACATTATCCTATTTAAGAAAAAAAAGTTTTTTTTCTAAATCTGTTAATGAAAATTGATCCTTGAAAAGATATATTTTGAGAGAATAATAAATGGCCTTTGCCATCCGTCTGGCGTGATAAATAGCACCAGGTACTCTAAAAAAATGTCTTTTGCAGGAAGGCATCCTACAAAAATTAAACAAAGTTGGATAAATTCTTTATAACCATCCCTAGGCTGTTGGTCTTTTAATTGTTCGATAAGAAAACTTGAAATTTGGTCTGAATTACGTATTCTACATCTAATATTTTTATCTTCAATACCAGTTTTGTATTTTGTCTTATCCAGCTTAGACCACCCAGTCTGAATTTTTTTTTAAATATCTGGCGCCGGGCCAGTGGTTGTGCCTAATTTACAATCAAAAACTGCTTTTTAAATAACTTTTAGCAGGAGATTTTACTCTAATAATTGCTGTAGCAAAATACAGGTTCCCCTGAGGCACGTTGCCTGGATTTTCCCAACTGCCCCCCACTCTTCAACTGCTGAAAATACAGCTTTTGCCAGAGTAATTCCCATACTATTTTCTCAGTTCCTCATTCCCACAACTAATCAAAACCGCTACCCTCTCTACATTTTCTTTGTTCAAAATATATGGAAGCAGTTTTCCATCCCAGTGCACAACAGCTCCCTCTAAATCGGAATTTTTGAATCTATTTTTGATAAGCTCAGTCCTTTGTTTACGAAATAGCTGGCTGCGAAGTCGTACTATACTTCTACTTACAATTAAATTCTGTGGGTCATGACCTAATGCCTCTGCAGTAGCTGATATTATTCGAACTGCATCTCTATCAGAAATGCTAAACGTATCTAACAATAAAGACAACTTTTCGGTAACAACCTCCTTACATCCTCGAGACTACTTGCCATTTTCTACTTACTAGGCCAATTTTGAGCATATGGATCATGAGCTGACCTGAAAAATACTAACTTAATGTTAGTTTTAAGAAGAAAAAAAAAAAGAAGCTAAGTTTTAGCAAAAGATTGATGAGAGTAAAAGTTCAAGCCAACAACATTTTCTATGAAATGAGACAAAAATCAGGTTTCTAGGACAAACTGCTTTCATTTTATGAAGAAAAAACTGCGATTTTTCGCCAAAAATCACACATTTTCAAGACTTCAACCTCGATGAGGCACGGGTTAATGTTATACAATTGACCTGAAACTTTGCCAATCTCATTTTCTAACCAATTGGCAACTTTTAGGAGGGTGTTCCCAAAGATAATCTGAAAAAAAAATTCCCCATATATCAAAATGAAGTTTGTTGTAATTTTTACTAAATTGCAAATAATTATTATTCGGATTTTTTTCTCTAGCTTACCAAATAAAGGGTGGGGGAAAGGACAAATGTTTATTTAAAAAAATGGCCAAAACTTAGTAATGAAGCACGAATAGTCTGGATTGCCAATAATGCAAATTATGCAAGTTCATCGGTCCACAGGATTCTTCAAAGAAGCTGCAAATCCCCTTCTGACATACGAAGAAGCCTGTGACAATGATCCTGCCTTTGCTCGTAGTCTTGAAGCATTAAACTCTGGTGCAAAGCAATATGATACAGATGCAGCATGAAAACCAACCGGTGTTCAGATGGTTCCTAGAACACTGGTTTTCAGGGAGGTGGTTAGGTAGAGGCAGTTTATACCCCTGGCCTTCTCGTTCCCCAGATTTAACTTGTCTGGATTTTTACTTGTGGGGTCGGCTAAAGGAAATTGTTTTACAAATGGAATGGACAACGAGCTCAAACTTGCCCTGCTTACGGGCAATTTCACGGAGGAAAATAAATTGTTTAAAAAAACGTGGGGTGAGTCCACGTTCTGACCTACGAGAGAACCTTTCTAGAATAACCAGAACTATCTTGTAGTGCTCTCATTCCTCTAGTTTAGAATACAAAATTATTTACTTATGCTATCAGGGCTATAGAACTATTCAAAACGAAGCCAGAACTCTCAAAACTTTTTAAGTTTTCACTTTACTGCAGGATGGCCCGTGGGTGGACTGTGGCTCCCTTGTAGGAAAAAACTTTTCTACAAAAGTTGTTGCTAACAAACAGTCAAAAATCTTTTCTACAAAAGTGTTACTTATTGAGTCATTGTTTAACTTCCACCATGACATGACAGAAAGGTTTTCAATGAGCTCTAGCAATTTATTCCTTAAGAGGCTTGAGTATTTTCGATCGTTTAAGCATCAATCTAAGAAAATCAGGCAAACGAGAAAATTGCGAAATATTCCTCCCCACACATTTATACTCCATCTGTGTTGGTGAGCAATTTTCCGGAAAAAATAGGGATTCTGAAATAGTCATTAACAACACTTGCTTCACGAGTACGTTTTAGGTACCTAATCTAGTTGGCCCGTTCTTACACACCACTCAATAACGATTCTAAATTATTTTTCTCTTGGATGACGCCTTTCTGGGTACGTTTCCTTATAAAGCAGGCTTGACACTAGGGAATATCCTTTAAATTCTCCCAAAATTAAAATCATATTCACTAACTATTCGTGTGAAAAGTTCATAGTAAATAACAAAATAGTAATAAAGCAGTAAATAAATAATAAGCAATAACACAGCAGGATATGCTTTTTTCACATTTCTTGGCCCTATATTTATGGAGTTCTATTTAAAAAAATTAAGATGTGTGGTATTTCGCACAAATGGAACATCCTATATATGGGAAGGAAAATATTTTAAGTTAACAACTTTTGTATAATTTTTTTTTCCTGAAAAGCACACAGTGCATCACGAGTACATACGAACTACAAAACTATTCAGGGGAAAGCCGGATATCTCAAAAATTTTTGAGATTCTGTGCAATGATGCGCCAACTTCACACACCCCCTTTGGTATGTACTAATGTTCTACTGTCAAGGCGGTAACAACGTTATTACGGGTTACTAAATTAATGATAATAATATCCTTATTTTTAATTTTAGGGTAGTTATGCATAGACGTTTATTCAGAATGTTCCCTATTTTCAATAATGCAAAAATATTCACAGTGTTCCATTGAAAACAATGTTGTTTTTGCAAATAACTTAACTTAATAACTTAACTCGACATTCTGTTGTGTTTACACCATCATATTCTACGTAAAAAAATACTAAAAAATGCCTATTTAACTGAAGACTTAGTAGGTCCAATAATAAAAGAGTTGGTAATAGTGCACACTTTGAACAGCCTGTATACAGAGTGTATGTTTTTGTTACAACATAAATGATTTTTGAATGGCTTCAATAAAGGATTATATTTTTGCAATTCGGCATATATTATTTTTAATGTTAAATTCAAAATTTAACATTTTCGTCAACGAAAAGTCGAATGTGTCAAATTTTACTTTTTAATATACACCTATTTTTTTGCAACAACCAGTTTATTGTTTACTTTTTAGTGGATTTTCAAAGTTTGTATACAGGTGCCTCACCGAAAATTACCACCCTTAATAAGCCGAAACTAAAAGAGATATTTTTGTTCTGTAAACGGTAGCCGATTGCTTTTATCAATGGCTTCATTTCCAGGTACAAATCATTTTTAAAGCGAATGTTCATTGTGGTGATGTTATAAACTATTTAAAATATGCCACTAGTTCACTAAAGGAAAATTAAAGGCAATATAGTCCACACAAGCATTTATTGCTTTTAGTTGTGATTTGGAAGAAGATGTTGAAGTAACAAATGACCTTCGACGTTTTAGTAATTGGTAGAGTACCTTTTGTATCTACATGTTTTTAACTCATCATTAACCACAATTACAACGCAAGGATCTGTTGGTCAAACTATATGTTCGAATTGATTGTTAAGCTGCAATCAGCGGTGAAGTGCCGGAACTATACCTCATGTTGTTCCATACAGGTTCGATATGAGATAACATTTAAACTGTGTTCAAAATTCTTTTAATATCTGTTAATTTTATATTACAGATGATCCTTAAAACGTGTGATGGCTACGTTTCACTATTTTTAATAAATGAATACGATTTATCAAGTTTGTTTAGCTTTCACTTACTTAGAAAAATAAAACAAAACATACAGATATGTGTTTGTTTTATTTACTTCTTATGCCACTTCATAAAACTGTAGCATCTTCAAGTTCAGTGTTTTTTAATTAACAAAATAAACAGTATGAGGCTATATATATTGCAAAACGTATGGAAATGTTCAACACATGCAGGACTAATTGGTTGCCTATATCCTACCGAATTTTAATTTTTATTGACCTGACTTATTATACATTGATTTCATAGCTTTCTGATATAAATTATTGTCTTTTAGCTAATCAGAGCACAATAAATAGAGACAGCAATATTAAATTTGACCATATATTGCAAAATCCATGTGATATGTAGATTCTTTTCAAATTGAATTACTGGAATGCCTCAAACAACGCAACTGTAGCATTCTTTGAAGTGGCAACTTCAAAGAATGACGTTATTAAATTGATATGGAAATTAAATGGTTTTCGAGATATTTTAATTTTAATTGTGTCAATACGACCATCCAAGAACTGCTTGTTTTATGACAGCTTATGTCAACTCGCCTACACGTGTGCATATTGATATTAATGAATTAATTTTTATATCAAATCTGTCAAATGAATCGCATTACTTTAATACGTTTCTAGCTTGTGGCATAATGACATTTTGATAGATTATCCATGTAATGGCGCTGTTAAGAGCTAAACTAAAGTAAACAAGAAATAGTGACTGAGATCCGAAGCAAAAGAATTTGAATGGCAAGAAAGAAGAAGTTTTGATGGCATTCATAGAAAATTAAGGCCAACTTGATGAACTATCTTTTATTTGTTATCATAGCTGCCTATTAGTATTAGCTAAAAAAAATATAAGTACAGATGCTTACATCGATTTAATTCTAATTAATTAAATTCAAATAATCTTGAAAATCTTTTTAATCACTTCTGTAAGTTTTCATATCAGCTTAATAACATCATCTGATTATATAGATGATGATAAATAATGAAAAATATCATCCTAATTGCCTTGTTTCAACAGCCAAAACGTTCAAATATACTACATTTGATGTATTATTTGATCCATTTTTTGAATAAGAAATAATTAACTAAAATCGGTGTAAAAATACATTTCATGGTGTAGTACAAACTGTTATAAAATAAACAATAGTTGGGTAGTTAAAGCCACTGATTGTGTCGCAATCCGTTTGATAAAATGGAGGAGGTATAGGAGTGACTGCAATGACGCAATTAAACCTAAACATTGAACACGATTTCACTGTTTTTTTTAAGGAATTTAAGCTTTTTGCTTAAATATCTAGTAAGTGATGGAATACGAAAAAATGATTTGTAGCTGAAAATGAAGCCACTGATTACAGAATAAAAATGTCTCTTTTAGTTTCAGAGACATATTTTTTGAGAATTTCCACTTTTACACCATATGGTTGCGGTCCTACTATCTTATGTATCATTTGAGTAATGGGCTACCATTTGATTAAGAAAATTGTGTTATACCAATAAAGTCGTCACTTCCCCGACAGGATTTATCTTCTCATTCGTTAGTTCAGTTTATATTGGAATCTGTCATTCCCGCTGTGAAAACCCATCATCTCCCTGACATGAATTTTCCACTGGAGGATAAAATCGTAGGTTAGAATGGTAGTTTTTAAGTTTCTGTGAACGATATATAATTTATCGTTTGTGCCCCGGTAGCTGAGAACTGCAGAAATAGATTTCCAGGTCTAAATATAGAACAGATAAATTAATTCACTAAAATAAAAATTTAGTGAAAAACAAACTTTCAAAAGAATTTTTCAGAAAATCGAATGTGAAACAATTGATTAAAAACAATTGTTTATCTTCAAAATAATTAAAGAAACAATATTTAAAAATAATATTTCATTTCTTACTGCACCAGTATGAAACATATGTGGAAACACAGTTTAAATGGGAAGCAAACCACAAATGTTATGACCACTAAGGTCTTATCAGTATTATCTGTTACATGTATAAATATTGACAAATGTGCGTCTGACCTCACTTTTATAGAAATACTTGATTACTCTACCACGTTCATTACAAATGACTGATTGTTGCAGGCGCAAGTGGACAGAATTAAGGAGCAGGAATTAGAAAAAGCAGAACAGGTCCGTCTGGAAGAAATCCTAAACATGTGTGCTGAATATGAGAAACAGGTACAATATGAAAAGCAAACAAAACCTATAACACCAAATAGGTAAAATAATATTTCTATGGTAACATAGTAATTAGTTATTAATTTAATTTATGTTTTAGAATAAAAACAAACGGTTCACTACCAAGGGATAAAAGGCAATGCATATCACCAAATCCTCTAAAAAATCAATCGTCAAATTATACAACTTCTCCACAAAATACGAACGATCATATTTTCCGCTTCGAAGCTGAACATGTATTGAAACAAAACAATTCCTATGAAAACGTTATACCTCAAGTAACACATTCAAATATTACCGATACGTTGTTTGATAACGTTAGCACGAAGTCGCTAGAGGCACACAACGAGTCTCTTGTGTCTCCGTGCGGCAGCCCGTATGAAAATATTTCTTTACCACAAAATAACTCACACTTCCACCATTCCCCAAGAACTAGAATCAAAACGTTCCTCACGAACAAGGATAATGCAAAAGACAAACCATCAACAATAGATATAATAGAAAGTAAGTTTGCAGCAGTGCAACTAGAACATAACAACTTTACCAAGTCCTTAAAATCACCGAACAAAGATGATGAGTCACGGAAACCTACGCCCATAAAATTTATTTTGCCGTTAGACGTAAACAATAGGACAACGAAAGATGAATATGACGTTTACAACGAAAGTTTTAAAATATCGAATGAAGCTTCCGTAGACAGTTCGTTGACCAGTTTAACATCAACGAAAAGTAAGCAAGAAGAAAATAGAAAGCACATAGAAGAATTGAAATTTCAAAAAAAGGATTATTTGGCAGCTATAGCAAAGATCAAACGACAGATGGCGGAGAGTGAAATACAAGGGGAAGAACTACATAGAGAGGTAAGTTTATATGTCTCAATAATCTTCATTTCGTTCTTCGTCTTCCCACCAGGTCTCATAAAATTCCATCTTGTACCATATCCTTATCTTTCTGTTCGAGCATGTATGTTTACTATCACTGTTTTTTTATATCTCCCCTCCCCCCAAATCAATCAATAAACTATATCACTAATGCCCAAATTCATGACAGATGCTATTCTTGCAGTTGCGTCGCAATTAAGATTATGGGATATAAGTGGTTGTTTAGTATTAGATTTAAAGTAACCTGGTAAAGTTTCCAGCTCTGCTAAGTGCTTTACCAATTAAACTATCACTATCATTTTCTTTTCCTTTCAGTTACAAATGGAGAAAGCGCTTATCACTGGGGAATTCAAAAGCAAAGAGGTTGAATTAGAAAAGCTACAATTAAGAAAAGAGAAGCTGCAAAAGCGTGCACACAAAATTGAGGAGAAGATGAAAGACTGTCAACTGAAACAGGAAGAAGATCAAAAAATCTGCAAGGAGAAACTACAGTTGGCCCAGGAAAATATGCACAAAATTGAAAGTCTCCTAGCGGGTGTCACAAAAGGCACAAAGGAATATGAAGATTTGTTTGAAGACTATTTAGCTGCGCAAGAAATTTTAGACAACGAAAGGAAAACATTTGAAGATCTCGAGTTTCATCACTTAGAAGAAGAGGCTGATTGGTTGGCTAGTCGAGAAGAACTGCAGAGGGAAATTGTTGATCTGTCACAGCGAATAGAAGACATTAATTCCCAAATCATCGATTTGGACAATCAGCAATCATTAACTTCTAGTGCAAACGCCGATGAATACAGGAAAATCGAACAACAAAAGATTGATTTTTCAAGAAAGATTGAAGGAATACGTAGCAAAATGAAAGTGATTGATAACGAATTATCAAAGTACTCAAATCAAGAATCAGAACAGGAAGTTTCCAGTGACAGTGATAGTGATAAAGGGAGAGAAGAAAATAAGCCAGAATATTGTATACCGCCTGATTTAAGCACTTCGGTGATGGAACCCAGTGTTAAGAGCATCTGTGACATCTACAACATGTCCCAATCTTTCAACGAAAAAATGCTACAAGAAAAGTTAATATTAGATAGTGGCATTGATCGAAAATATCCTAGTCAAGATGATATCGATAGAATAAGTAGGGTGACATCTAATTCACCAATGAACATTGATGATGAATGGGGTTCACTGGGTCGAAAAACAATCGAGTCGTTGAAGGAGATCGAGATGAAGAGAAAACTACATCTTGTCCAACAAGGTAAAACAAACAACTATAAATGATATTTATCCTTTAAAGATATTTTGTTTTCTATTAGGATCTCAAGTAATAGAAAATGAACGAATGAGAGTGCTGGCTTTAAAACAACGGGTGCAACAAGAAGTAAGAGTAAAGTGGGCTCAAAGATCGCAGGATTGCTCATCTTTAAATTCAACTGGTTCAGATGATACCCAATACAGGTATTTATTATGTTTATTATTTGCACAAAAGGAAAGGGCCTTCCAATAATGGCAGTTATGGCATATCTTTGTTCGGTTGTTTTAAGTGAAATTGGGGGCCGAAACTGATGTAACAGACCGTTAGTAGGACCCTCATGTTCTAATTATCAAAAGTGCTAGTAGCAAGATTTACTTAAAAATGTTCATAATAAATCTGTAAAAAATAGTAAACAACAAAAATTACGATGTAACATTTAAACAATAAATATGAATACTACTAAGAGAATCATTTTGAACATTTGACGAATTCACTATGTTCAAAATGATTACTGTTGATGTTTAAACACATTTGGCCCCTAAATAATAATTCTTTTCCCGCAATTTGCAACATATACACTATCAGATTGGATAACAAACAAATATCTACAATCAGATAAGGTTTATGCAGCAACATTCAACTTTTATTTTGCAAATGCAACACTCTGTATATTATTAGGTTTTTAGAAAACTACTGCTTTGTTTTTGAGTTACCTAGTTGGTCAACCGCGTACCAACTCTTCGGAATACAACTGTTTATTGTATAACTTTACACTATTTAATGTGTCGCAAATACATTCATATTAAAGACGTAACGGGACTGTCTCTGCTGTTAGCTCGGTTGATCCCGTCCGACTATGACTGACGCTGCTTCCTCGGCAATCAAAAATTAAAAGAGTTAAATGGAAGAATTATCTTATTAAAATAGAAAGTCTGTGTACTCTTCTGAATAAAGTTTTTTATTTATTTCTGTTTGACATATTTCGGAATATATCCCATCCTCAGAAATGCTGCATTTGTGTTTGATTACTTTATATGTAGTATGTAAGGTATATTGATAAAATAATTATTATAAATTAAACATTTAGTGACATGTCTCACTAATTGTAAATTACAAAATTACTTATCATTTATATTTATCGCTTAGGTGTTAATTGGTAAAAGGTGTCCATCGAAAACTGTGATTATTTCCTCGATTGCAACACATGTGGAGCTACATATATCGGAGAAACAGGCAGAGAGATAGGTACAAGAATAAAAGAACATAAAATGTAAACTCAGCTTTCGGCAGAGACTTCTTAACGTACTCAGATAATTTTGATCCGAACAAAAACGTTAAAATACTGCATCACATAGAAAAAGGCCACAAACTAGAAATATACGAAACTTATGAACTACACAAAAACCAAAATACTCCCATCGAAAAACTCAGCAAAGGGACCAATATAACAAAATCACCTATATACAGCTACCTAAAAACCCCATTTCACCAATAACACCACTTACAACAATACAAAAACCATCAAAATATCATAAAAATGATTCAAAATGCACAAATTACCGCCAATAACCAGTTATACAAGTAACATCGTAACACCCACATAGACAATATGGTTACGCAGTGAGTAACACACGCGAAATGACCGAAACCAAAACATCTAACAGAGAAATGTCTGTGTAGCGTTCCTGAAGATGGGATATATCCCGAAACATGTCGAACAGAAATAAATAAAAAACTTTAATTAGAAGAGTGCACAGATTTTCTTTTTTATTAAGCTAACCTGATCAACATGGATAACACACATACTAAATTATCTTATTGACTGAAATAAAAACAACAGAGACGCTAGTTCTGAAAGTAGAATAGCTAGTAGCAGATATACAGAATCAACTTGGAAATAAACCTAAAAAATAATCTGGAGAGTGGCAGGAAACAACTACTCGAGATTGCAGAAAAGTGTAAGGGCAGGGAAAAAGGGAAAGCAGCTCCCTAGAAAAGCAATAGTAAAACACTGAGTGCACTCAGAATCAAGTATGTCCCAAAGTTGTGGAATGTTGCAGAATGAATAATGATAACAAAGCTAGGTAAGCCAGCCGATAATATAACATTGTATATAGAGCTATATTTTTGTATATAGGATATGCAAAAAGTTTTTGAAAAAACTTTAATTGCAATCACCCGTTGGGATTTAGGAACCAACATCCTTCAATGGACTAAGAGCACAGGAAAAAAAGGGTGCTCTGCATTATTTCTCGATGGTGGCATAAACAGCAACATTTGCTGATGATACTGCTATTCTCACAGTATACAACCACATCAATGTTGAGGCTCTTCAACTTCTCAATAACAGTAGGTTAGTTAGAATGTTAAACTGATAGAAATGATTAGTTCCAATCACAGACAAAACTAAGATGAACCCATGGGTGATATTATAGTCTATGTTATTAGCATAATATCGTCGTAATTCTAGTCGTAACACCTGTAACATGGACTATATGTTAAATACAAAACAGTCACTTTATTAAATGAGATGAACCTAACATGAGGCAACCAAACTGGAGTCCACAAAGATTTTAACCCACATCACACTATCCATAATCTATGTTTTGTTTTCAAAACAAAAGACTCCATATCTGGTATTTATTATCTTTTGTGCTTTAGTAGATATAAAGAAAAAAGATTTTGTGAAAAAACAGTTTTGTTTAAATTTACTGCGTCAATAAATTCCAAAAAAAGGAACCATGGAAGTTTGTTGCTTTTATTGCATGGTAATAATGAACATGGAAGCAATAAACATGGTAACAGTAAACATGATAATAATAAACATAGTAACAATAAACATGGTAAAAATAAACACGCCAACAATAAAACAAAATTTTGCTATAAAAGATGTTCAATATGGCGGCCGTTTACTTCTAAACATTTTAATACGCTTTTCGACACTTTTTCTATATGACACTTTGTTGCAAATCATTAATACTGTTATAACTCATTCCGTATACCACATTTTTTATACGGCCCCACAAGAAAAGGTCTAGTGGGGACAAATCCGGAGATGTCGCGGGCCATCATATGGGATCGTTCATTGCAATCCACCGATTTCCATATCTGGTTGCTAAATATCCAGCAACAATTCTTGAATTATGTGCCGGGGGCCTGTCCTGCTGAAACAAAATAGTTCTCTCCTCTAGAATTGGTAGATCATCCAACGCATCTTCAATTTCCTGTTGCAGCAGTTCGAGATATCTGTTTGAGTTAAGTGTTAAAATGCTGCACCACATGTTAAATCCAAATTGTTGAACTATTTTTGGATTTTCATTATTTCAATAGTGGTAATTATTCCGATTGTAAATGCCGTTGTTGGTAAATCGACCTTCATCACTCCAAAGAATTTTATTAGGAAAAGTGAAATCATTTGCAATTTGATCGAGATACACTATAGATCGCATTTTAAGCGAAAAATAAAGTTTACCCCTACAAACCAATGATATGCCAAGAAATGAAGGATTCTTGGCATATCATTGGTTTGTAGGGGTGAACTTTATTTTTCGCTTAAAATGCGATCTATAGTGCTCCTTGCCATACCGCGCTCAGTGGAGATTTTTCTTACTCAGGTAGTAGGCTCAATATTAACCACGGTTAGCACATCTATTTGGGCGTCTTCATTTTCTTTTTGGTATGTTGCAGAATGTACTGCAGTAAAGCATCCACCTTTTCGTAGATTTTGCTCGAGTCGGCAAAACAAAGTTCCATGAGGCTGCTTTCTGTCCGGGAATAAATTTAAATATTCATTTACTGCCGCAGTTGAATTTCGATTGCACCTTATGTAGGTAACAAACATATCCGTTTTTTCATAGTTTGAAAACGCAACTACAACTTGTGACACGAGGGTGATTTAACAATATTATTGACAGATGTGTAGTCTTTTGTTTCAATCATGGATAGTGTGATGTGGGTTGAAATCTGTGTGGAATATGATTTTTCTTCATATCTCCTAAACTACGAAAGATAAATACCTCAAACCTTATATCGTTGGAAAGGGAAAAAATCAAGTAATTTAATAACGTCAAAATCAACTATGGTTTCCGTTTAAAAAATACAACTTTAGGTCATATCTCGAAACTGGTGCAAAGGTAAAAAATATTTCTATAATCTATCCTAATCTATCCTAAAATGATTCGATATCTACAACTTATTATTGTTTGCTATTTTTTCAGGTATGCTTTCAAAATATGGAATAGAAATGTATTTAGTTTCTTTTTGTTGTATACTATTTAGATACACTTTTCCTTATTGATAGATAACAGCTCATTGATAACCTTTATGTTTGATTAATATGTCAATTAGTTTCGTATTATAGTGGTTGGCATATGCTAATTAATTGGTTTGTAACAGAAATTTCTTTTTTAAGATATTGTTCGTTTAGTAGTAGAGTAAGTGCTAACGACTTATATGCTGATTTGTATGTTTTGTGGTGGCAAGAATCATTAGGGATTGTAATGTCTGATTGTGTGGGTTTTCTGCAGATAGAAAATTCAAATTTGTTTTGTGCGTTAATTGTTATGTTTAAATCCAAAAAGTTAATAGTTTTGTTTTGTTCTGTTTCTAATGTGAACTGAATGTTGAGGTGTACATTGTTAACGAGAACTAGAAACTCGTTTATTAACTCAAATCAACAATCAAAACATGCTAAAATTTCATCAATATAACGATAGCAAAATACAATCTTTTGGGAAAGATCTAATTCAAAAATTTTGTCTTCTAAGTTATCCTTAAAAATGTTCCTCAAAAGTGGAGAAATTGGACTTCCCATCGGTAAACCATCCTTTTGTAAATAAATTTTGTTATTGAATGTGAAATAATTTTGTTTGATACAAAGATCAAATAATTGAACTCTATATTGAAATTAATTAAAGTTGTGTTTAATAGTGGAATATATTCTTGTAGGAGTATTTTTGAAAACATATTGGTAACATCAAAACTAACTACTTTACAGTTTGGTGGTAAGTGTATGTTTCATAGTTTATTTACTATTCGAAAGAATTTTTAACAAAGTACTTGGGTTCTTTGTGAACCATTCTTTTTCAATTCTGCCCAATATTTATGACCAAAATTTCCCTTTTTATCCCTGAACAACAGTCACACACAAATATATGCACTATACAAATAAATTATTCTAAATAACTTTATACGTTTTTAGAAAATTCATTTTCTCTAAATATTTTCTTATCCCACAAGAAACATTACTAACTGCACAACATAAATGTTTTGTTAACTCAACATATGTGATGCACAATGGATGTGATATTAAACATGTGTACAATATTGTATATCAGTCCTGATAATAGCGCTTGTATCTTATCAGAGAAAGTTATATTGATTTCATCCAGCTATGCCAATATTTAGAGTGCTCTACTATTTTTGTGTGCTAGTGAAATGTCATTTAACCTGAATAATTTGTGTTCTTGTTGGTAAGTAAGCTTAAATTTGTCAAAAAAAATGTTTTTTTGTGTGTAAGATGTATGTAATACTTGATTAAAATGTGGTATTGTTCTAGCAGTGCTCATTAACTGTAACTATTTACATACAAAAATAATAATGTATTATTACCTCAACGTTTAATTTATGAAACTCAGTCACACTTCCTCTCCCAGAGCAAAATTGAAAGACAGCCTTGGTTTATTATTGGCCCAATGTTTTTGGCATTGCTGTGCTATATAATTCTCTTTAATCCCAATATTATTCAAGTCTGTTTATTTGAATTTATGTCTCTGGATATTATCGAACATTTAATCATTATTATTTTTTTCCTTAGCATAAAGGCATATATTTAAAATAGGACTTGACTTGGATTTTTGGATAAAATAGGACTTGACAGTAGGCATAGTTTAAATAAAAAATAATAAGAAAATCGTATGTAAACTAACAATTCAAAGTTATATTGTCAAAACACATATTTTTGGGAAATATCACAATAAATGTTGAAACTGTTGCCCATTTACTTCTTGACAGTAGCCTCTAAGGAATGCTGCAGATGTTCTGCAGAAATATTTTCTGTTACATTCCTAATTTTAGCTTCCAGCACAACTACTTTTTAAATATCCCTAGAAAAAATCCATTGGTGTCATGTCTGGAGATCAAGGAGGTCATTTAATCTGCGCTCTTCGACCAATCCATTGTTCTGGAAAAGTTCTGTTCAAATACTCTCGACCTTCCAGACCAAAGTGTGCTGTGATACCATGTTATTGAAACCAGATGTCTAAATGCACAGTGTGTTGATTTATTGGATTCGCTTTAATCATTTTTATTATTATTACAATTTGTTTTTGTAATAGCTCCAAGTAGCCTGCAGACATTAATGTTCCATATATAAAAAAGGGCTAATGCCGTTACCATCTAATATTCCACATATAGCATTAACCTTTTGTGGATATTGCATGTGGACCTCTAAATTTACGTGTGGAATGTCTTTATGCCAATATCTGCAATTATGCCCGGTTATAGAACCGCTTATCAGAAAAGTAGCTTCATCCGAAAAAACAACATTCATCATAAAATTTGCATCAGTTTCAACTGTTTGCATCATAACTTCTACAAATTGCACCCTATGATCAAAATTGTCTTCCAACAATTCATGCATTAAAGTAAGGTTTGTATTTTGACTTATTTAATATTTTCCTTATTAACCTTTCTGAAACAGGACGATGCGCAGCAAGTTGTCTAACAGATGTTTGTGGTTTCTCAGCTATATCATGAAATGTCATGATTTGTTGCCATTTTCAATCTTCCTGAAACTGGACGATTTGTTATACTTCTTATTTTCTTAAATCGTTGAACTGTTCTTGATACTGCAGACCCTGTAATTGGAGGTCTGTTTGGATGAGAATCATTAAATACATGACAAGCTTTACATGTGTTCTTTTACGATCACCAAAACCAACAATTATTAATAATTCAACACATTCGATTTCAACAATCTTAACAAAGACCCTATTGTTTTTCTAAAACAAGTATTTTTCAAATGATACCAATATCAACATATCTTGCCATTTAAAAAATACAAGATGGCAGTGTTTCACAAAAGCTCGAAGCAATAAACAAATGAGATTTCTGTTAAAAGATGGGTTTTATAAACAATTTAACAGTACCAAATTTCAAATTTGTCTGCACCGTTTGGACGTAATTCCACTTGGTGGAATTACTTAGTGGAATTACTTGGTGGGAAAATGTTGGTGTCATGTTCTCGTTATAAACTAGTCATCTGTTGTCTCCTATATTTAGACTTCTCGATCATCATCCAGTACATCCAGCAGAAGAGAATTTGTAGGATCAATCTATTCGTTCATTATAGGTACTGTTTGTATGTGTTTGTAAATTTCGAAAGCTTCTAAAATGGCTCATTTTGGTTTATATTTGCAAAAGTGTAAAAATGAAATATTCTGTGACGTCATGTGATGGTTGTGATCAATTAATTGAACATAAACAAACAGTACCTCTAACGAATGAACAAATTGATCTCATAAATTCTCCACTGCTGGATGTACTGTTACATTTAAAGAGGTAAATTTGGAGTTCGAGTTTTAAGCTCATATACTCCACACAGCCTTCTTAGTATATAATCTCTTTATATTTCGCAAAATTCAACGCATCAATGAACGAAATGACGAAACACATGGGAAGAACAATGAACATGGAGTCATTTCCGGTCTGCGACGACCCAGAAAACATGTCCTGTTCGCAGACCAGACGTGATTCCCTGCTGGATGTACTAGTGAACATCAAGAGTTCTGAACGTTCATGATTATGTTATCATTTACACTTTGAGGGTGATAGATAACTCTATCGAAGCACGTGTAAGAGAATAACAGAGTTATTGCAGAACGTTAATCTTGTTTCATTTCCCTATTTTTTTTAAAATAACAAATAAATATGAATCAGCCCTCTAGTTAAGGTACAATTAGTTTTTTTTAACTTTTTTAAGATGTTGTGCACACTCGTGTGCTCATTGTTTTACGCTTGGCAATAATATTTGGTATGAATACGCATAAAAGAGGTTTATTTTGATATTTCAGTAGCATCACGTGGCCACACTCGAGTATTTATAAAATTGGAGAAATATTTAGGTAAACGCGTTCATTGATTCATTGCTAACAGGTTACTAAACAATTGAAAATAGACGCTGAGAGAACTACAGAAGTATTTACGCACGTCGTTACTCCGTAGTTACGTATAATGATTATTTGAGAGATGTTTGGAATGTATCAAAAATATAATGTTGGCGGAATGTATATTTGATATCCGCTAATTAATAAATGAAAACTTAGTAGGTAATTTATAATGTCCAAATTCTGAATGTTCTAAACTATATTTTGACGATGCATACACATGTTGTTCTTTTGGAGTCCTGTTAAATAAACATTAGATTTTGAACGCTGACGATTACACACATTTCTTGGAGTTGTTTGTTTTCCATTATATTCCGAAGAAGAAGCGCCACTATTTTCAACTTTCAATTAAGGATACTGCGTTTTATGACTAAAGCCTCCACTTTGGCGAACAAAGCAGCGGATGTTTTCATTATCTCACAACATTGCTTCCAAGTATTTGTATTTAAGTAAGAAAAACCTGTCATCAAGTGACACGAGTAGGCATATCTCCAACTGTGAGGGCATACCTGAAGGACACACTTCTCGCGAAGCCATCTTTCAGGAATGTTAAACACTGCTTATGCGATCCTTTGAAAATTTGAGTGGCCGATCATTGTAGCCAAAGCCACTTTATTGTTCATTGTTCTACATTCACAGTAACTGTGCGATATTTTTAAAAACTTGTATCGCGATCTTTTTAACCAAAAACTAAGTTGATATTCTTAACGAGATTCGCTTTAAAAACCCCGCTGTGCCAATGTTCATCAACGTATGATGAAAAAATACATTTGAAATAAGTTCACAAAAAATGTTTTTTAAAAATTCTTTAAAAAGGTTATATTTTTACACGGAAACTGAAAGACATACGTGGATACCTCACGTACGCTTACAAAAGATTTGTTCCAATTCCTCGTTTTGCACGATTCGAATACCATAGAGCGAATACCATAGATGGAATGCAATTAGCGTTGAACTTTTGAGCTACCATCGTTTGTTTAAAATAACCCAAATTATGGATAAAAGTGGTTGCTACATACCACTTCTTCCTCTCTGCCACATTCATAATTTTAAACTTGCCAACAATTTCAATAACTGAAGTGGCAACTATCGCTGAACCAAACAATTTTTAGATTTGTAGTACAAATACGCCTGATGACGTTATTGTTAGTGTGGCATAATTTTGTTTAATTTTGCATATAAAGCAGCAAGCTTGTTGAGCAAAAAAGTGCTCAACTTTTTTGCATAATTCTGTAATTATTTCTGTAACATCTGACAATTATTGATTATATTTGATGATGAAAAGGCAGCAGTTCTGTATCGATGTTTCCCATGTGTTTTTCTCACAATTTTATTTATTTACGACATAAAATGAATTTAGTGAGAGTCGAGACATATCTCAATCGATTCCTGACATAAAGCCGTCTTCCGGATCTGAGGATTCGTAGTGGTATATTAATTGACACAGGCTTTTCGTAATTTCACGATATTTTGGGAACTGTGCGAAATGAAATAATTTAAATAAAATGCGCCAGGAATTTCCTGACGATCAGAGAAGAGCATTCCTCGCGTGCGTCATTCGAGAGAGAGAACATCGAGTGACAGATGGTGCGGTCCCGTGCAAATCTCGATTTAGCAACGCAACGCCTGGAAGCTCCGCACCGCTGTGCACCTGTTCGCCGCCGCCGGCTTACTTC
Organism: Diorygopyx duplodentatus; assembly: GCA_033557515.1. Classification (NCBI taxonomy): domain Eukaryota; kingdom Metazoa; phylum Arthropoda; class Insecta; order Coleoptera; family Scarabaeidae; genus Diorygopyx; species Diorygopyx duplodentatus. The sequence goes on from JAWQRJ010000213.1 coordinate 18,596, forward strand.
CCTTGATAATTCGAACATTAATGTCACTACGGTCTTAGGTTTATCTGTTGTATTCATCGTGGACGTACGGGTGATTTGCGATATCGTCGCAACGCATCACATACTACTGCAAACGCGACTTATGTTGGTGTCCTGCAGTGCCAAATCACAGATAAATAGCTTCACTTTCTGCCCATTACTCAAGAGCTCCAATTTTAGGGAAGCATATGCTTCAACTAGATGTAGAATTTAATCATAGAAGTCATTGTTGTTTACGGCTTAACTGGAGACCATCATGCTTTTTACATTTAATATAAACACTAATGCCGAGTTGCACAAAACTTAATCTCTAATCTTCTCTACACCCTTCTCTAATCTGATTGGTTAACGTCTTGTTAACGATCTGTCAACTTGATAGCTATATTATTTACAACCGATAATTAGACAAAACATCATTATCTGCTTTTGACAGTTTCTGAGAAGATAAAGTTGTGCATCGTTAACAGAAAACAAATTAAGATAAGTATTATCTTAAAGTACTAAAGACTGATCACAAAGATGTCACTTCTAGTTCAACCTGAAGTGTTCCGGAAATCAAGTTTTATAGAGGCTTTGAAAAATTTTCCACGTATACTTTCCTACATACAAACCTAATAGTTTCTGAGATATGCGCAAAGTTCCAATCTGAATATTGAAACTGATCCAAGCCGCCTATCAATCTTCACGGTTGAAGGGTTGATATTCTTTCGTCTTTAGACGCCATAAATACATTGCTGAGCTACTTGACATTTATTGTTGCTGGTTATCGATTTTTGTGGCATCTAATACATGTTATTCATTTAAAATGACGTTATTTACTCGCGAGTATCAAAACGACATTTATTGTATGGAGAGACGAAATAATCACAGAGAGTCAAAAGCGCTATTCTTATAACTATACCCTGAAGATCGATTGTTTGATCTGCGTTGAAGTAGACTTTACAATTTTAACAAGATAAATCGGCAGTGGTGTCGAAATCGGTCGCGAAAATCTAAGAAAAGTTTTAAAATATCGAAAACACCTTCGGGAATGAACTATCAAAGAATATTTTAAAATTTATTGGAATTGTGCTCTATGACATAAGCGCCGAAGAGAATATCTAAACAAAACGTTTGGAAATCATTGGATCCCCCGATATAACTGCCTTGGATTTTTGTATTAGAAGTCACATCAAAGAGAGTTAAAGTGAACGCGAATCGTTGATATTCAACATCTACGCGACCGAATTACAAGAGCAGTGCAATCCGTAAATCCTGCTCAAATGGAATATGTTGATCATTTGTTTCGTTGTACTTTTTCTTACCTAAAGGTATAAAGAGAAACCATTGCATTCGGTCCAAAATATCGATGGTGCGATTTTGGTGTATCTTAGCGAATTAGGCTTTTTTAAGACTAATGACACCATTTTTTTGCGGTTGGGCTGTCCGTCTATGGTCAACCCTTTCCTCCTATTTCTAATCATTTTAGGAAAAAAATTCAAATAAAAGTTGCATGGTTTTCAGTTCGTCGTTTAGGAGTCATTGGATTTTTTTACAAAAAATACATTTGCATAACAGAGTCAAATAAAAGTCACAGTACGTTGTCTCTCCTATAACATAGCATTATTTCAATATACACAGAGTGTCCAGTTTGCTCTAAACACTTCCTAATTTCAGTTTTTTAGTTGGAACACTCTGTATGTTGTTACACTTTTTCATTCCTTATCGAATTTGTGGTCGATTTTATTCAATATATATTTGGTTAATGTTTAGAAGTTATTTGAGATTTTTTTACAAAATACATTGATTAACCTAATTTTATTGTATTACCAGCTATTAAAATTCACCTATTCACCTATCAAAATTTTAAGAACAATACTTATATCGACCGATTTTTGGCAGAGTTTCTTCATTGTTAAACAATACTCGCGTATCACATATATTTCATAAATTTATAAGAACTCAAAATTTAGACAAGGTAAGAGAAAGTCGTGTGAGTGTTTCACACCAGATGTTTTACTTTTGTTGTCGTTTCAACCACCTGAAATTACAACAATCAGTTTTAAAGTGTCTGCAGTTTTAAAAGTCTAAACTAATAAAAGAAACTTTATTTTGTTAGTTTGAATAATCTATCTTTATTTTTTTTCTGCAGCGATATAGATAATTAATTTACTCAACTTCAACAACCATTTGCTCAGGACCTGTCAAAGATATGTAAAATGTAGATGTAGAACATGTTTTCATGTCTAAGTGACAGTTGGTATTACAAATAAGAAGTGATTTTTTGGCTTCCGTGTGAAGGCCACATTGCTGAAAGAAACGTTTCATGTTGACTTTTCACTGTGCTTCACAGGCAGTATTTGCATAACTAACTCTGATGCCTACAATAAGGAACTGATCAGGACTATATACAGGGTGTTTAAAGCTAAGTGTGCACTATTGCTACTTTTTTATTATTGGATCTAAAATTTTGGGCATCAACTCGGAATTTTTGTAGTATTTTTTGTGGAGAATATAATGGTGTAAACAGAAAAATAATTGAATTTTTTTCGGGTTTTGGAGTTGATCGAAAAAGTTACATTTTTATTAATGGAACGCCCTATATATTTTTGCATTTTTGAAAATAGGGGAACATTGTGAATAAAAAAGTCTTATGCCCGGTTGCACAAAAAAATCCATAAAGTTAATCAGCGATTAACGAGCCGTTAGCCAATCAGATTGAAGAATTCAAATTTGAAAATTTGAATGGTTAAAATTTGAATGGTTAACCGAATCTCTAATTTGATTGATTAACCGATCTGTCAACATGACAACTGTGCTTTGTGTAACCGAGCATTAATGTATAACCATCCCAAAATTGTAAATTCTATCAATGTTAAATAAACTGCTAAACTGTAGTGATAATTTTCCATATTCCTTATGTTTAAAACCACTTGTGATATTTCCTAGAAAAATCTCGAAGGAAATCTTCAAGTTAACTAATAGTAGTCAAAAATAGTTCAATTAAAGATTTGAATTCACGTTATTAAAAAAACATAAATTGATTAATTGTAAATACCACTACACGGTCAAACATTTCAACCATAAGATTTTGAAAAAAGAGTGCATTTTGTGACTGGTACATTAATTATTGCACTTTTTGTGGATATAGATTGAGTTTCTGTTCATTGTGGAATTTTTAACAGGCGAAATACTGATAATTACAACGAAACGTATGATTTATTATATCAGCTATTTTATGGCAGGCGGAATGGAATAAATGAACCTATTAGGTGGCCCCCGCGCTCTCCAGATCTGTCGCCTTTTTCCTTTCTTAGTGTTATTTAAAAAATGAAGTGCTTAAAAAATAATAACCAATATTAATGGTAGAATAATTTTAAGTGCTGTTTATGCTGTTTTAAAAAGATCATTAAAATGTATTGAACGTTTTTGAACACATTTTACAATAATTTCAATTGCTACTGTTATTTTGTATTGTTTTATTTATTGTGATCTTACTTTTGTGAAATTAAACATTTGTTAAAAGTCAATCTATCAACTATTTTCAACTAATAATAGTTAACTAACAGTAATTCAACTATTTTATATTCCCTGCAAGATTTTCGAGGTGGGCATCATAAGTTCATAAAAAATACCAAAATTGCGTTTGCGTTACATGAAAACTGGATCCATTTATTTTGTTTGAAAGATTAAACAAAGCGGGTGGACTATGTCTTCAAACAAATGTGACAATCGATGTGGTTTTCTGAAATCCACAAGGTTCAACGCAAAATTTATTGAGCTATGCATAACACGAGTGGTATTTTTTTAGTGTGTGCCCAAGAAACACTAGAAAACTATGTAATTCAAATTTACGTTTAATTTTCAACTTTCATACCTAAATGTTATGACGACTTTTTGTAATCAACTGGTACTGAAGGATTCATGGCAAACAGGCATATGGATTTTTTAAACATTAGAAACATCGAAAATTATCACTTTTAGTGAAAAATTTGTTGCAATTGGTTCCTGTCATGGTTACCTTAACCTAGACAACAAGCAGTTTACTTAATATTAACAGTGAAATAAAATCTTAATTTCAAAACGTTTTTGAAGAAAATGTTTTTTTGTGTTTTTATTCCAAAACCCGATGTTTAATTGTTTTTATCTTTCCACCACCGTATTTCCCACAAAAAAAAATCCTACAAAAATTCCCATTATTCGAAGTGGAAGTCCGCTGCCAAATGCATTATTAGTTATGTACATATTATATTAGGGACGAGGTTCTAACGTGAAATGCGAAAAAAATATGGGGTTTAGATTTTGGAAAAATCATGTAAGTATATACAGCTGATATTCTGTTGTAAATGGTTATTCTATAACTTTTCAAAAAACTAAAACCAAAAAAATGGTCCCAAATGTAGATTAAACGTTAAATAATATAAACAAAATAGTAAAATGGAACTCTCATTCCATTTCAACGTTTCCATAAAAGACTGTTTTTATATTGTTTCTGACCACCTGTGAACAACGTTGGCGTAAAAGCAAATTACATGAGTACGTTTTGCAATTGTGTCCAAGTGCCATTAACAAAGCCGGTAAATCATTTCTCGCAAACGCTTCCAAAAAATATTAGGTGAACAAGTGTTATGTATTTATCATAACACAACAATAGTGTATTGCGGTAACATATTGCGGTATATTATAAACGTTTTTTTTCCTTGCAGCCTAGCCCGTAATGACCAAACGACTTCAAAGGAAACCAACTCCAATGGAAGTAACTATCAAAGTGATTTAGAACCGGTGAGTTTGTTTTCGAGTATGTTTCTAAGTTAAGTAAAAAATTAGCTTTTTGAAAAAATCTATAGATACTTTTATGTTAATTTGCAAATATTATTTCATACATATGACAACCAACAGGCTAATGTAGTTGCCAAGCGTTTATCCTGCTTTCAACGCGGCCACAGCTTACTATGAGTCATAGTGGAAGTGTTTTGTTATTTCATCTAAATTATTCAAATTAAAGTAAAATCTTATTTTCCTTTAACTTAAGGCTCTTAAAGCCAAAAATGCATACCAGGAACATTTCATAAAGTTACAAAATTACTAATAATATTCTCACATTAGCTCTGAAGAAGGAAATTATCTTCGAATGTGCTTGTTAAACTTAGAAATGTATCGACAAAAATTAAAGCAGGTTTACTTTACGTTATTTAATTTATTTTCAAAGTTCATGTCAACAAAATATCGGTAAGATCAATTTTGTTCAAAACAGTGGCTAATTAGAAGGAAACAGTATGCCAACTTTATCTACTTGCTCTGGAATTAACCAGAAATCGTTTTTATTTATAGGATTATAATTTATCGTCACACATAATCCAAGTTTTAAAAATCCCATTGTTTTGACACATACATATTTCATAATAGATGGGATGGGATGGGACTTTACATAGCTGAATGAAGAAATGAACTTTCTATCAAATAGATTAAAAATAATCTATAATTCCAATTAAAACAAAAAAGTCAATTTCCGGAAGAACCGGAAGTGGATTTGTTAGATTTTTAAATCAATTTTATAGCTTTCATTACTATGATTTGTCTTATGAAGTTTTCTTATAATGTTCTTCTTCTATCTCCCCAAATATGTGAAATATTGCCTTGGGTGACAGAACTAACTGATCTCATCAGTTAGTTCTGAAGATGCCGTCTGCAATGAACGGCGAAACGTCAACGAACAGTTTCTTCACCGACGCGGCGATCACCGGAAAGCCAAGAAGTATTACAATAAAATACACTTTGCAGAATAAACTAGGAAAAAGACAAGTCGTGCAGTGTATTATAATTAGCTTAATTGATATCTGATGGCGTAAAAATTCGACCGACGAAAACTCTGTTTTAAGTAGTACAGGGTGCGGCAGAAATAACTCCCACATTTCGAAAAATCACTGAAGAGTCCCCAAACCAGGTAGGTGGGTACGGTCCATTCCGTTGGATAGGGTACATAATAAAGTTTTTAGTCGTCACCATGCCGTGGTCGGTTTATCATCGAGGCTTTGCAGTGGAAACTTTTTTCAAGAATGACGAATCTGGCGAAATTA
>JAWQRJ010000214.1:0-24644 GCA_033557515.1 Diorygopyx duplodentatus
TTATTTGTTATAATTAAAATATGTTTTGTTCTTTTAAGTCGCTTTAAATTTAGAATTATTAATTAAAATTGCTTATTTTGATACATTTTCTTTAAACTGATTTATCCCAATAACAAAGCATTTTAGGATATAGGATATTCTACAGATAGTTAATATCATTTGTTTAGAAGAATTCAAAAATGTATAGAAATAATAAGGTTTTCATTTAAAAAAATGACGTTTGCTATTTTTTTGAACGTCGTATTTAAATAAATATTTTGAACACGCTGTAAAATATTTAAAAAAAATTCAACAAACTTTCCACTAAAGGTTTACCGTCTCTTTAATGTTGTCAAATAAATTTCCTTTATTTGCAGGACTTATTGTTTTACACATCATTTAAAAGCGCAATGTAACTGTCACTTTTTTTGTTAAAACTGACATATCTCAGGAACTGAGAAGAACAGTTAATATTCATGACCTGAAAATAAGACTCTATGAACTGAGAAGAAGACTTAATATTCAATATAGGGAATGTAACACAAAATTGCTTTAAATTTTAACATAAAATTCAAAAATGCAATAAAATACAGGGTGTTCCATTAGGAATAAGCAAATTGACTTCCGGTATAACCGGAAGTGATCAAAAGTTAAAAATATTTTAGTTAAGACTGCCGAATACAAAAACAAATAATCCCAAACTTCCAATGTTCTAATTTACCTAATTCTCCACATCTTTCTAATGAACCCTCATCATGCCGGACTCTATATTTCTCTTGCTTTGTGAGACAGAAGAACAACTACTGCCGAATTATGATATAAACTTGTGTTAATCTTCAAAATGATACCCCCACTTTGGGATGTCTATAGACCGATACTTACTTACTTACTTAACCTATAGCTTTAGAATACCCTCACGGGTGTAATGGATCTGTTGGAGTTGAGCCTCCAGTGCTGGGTCTCCTCCACACCTCCTTCTAAACCTTTCTATCTTGCGTAACTTTGTTGGCTTCCTTTCACGTGAGTCCCCTCCTTTCCACCGCACATTTAACCCTTTCCTGCCACTTTGGGCGACCTCTTCCTCTGCCTCTGGCCCCAAACACTTGTCTCACTATGCTCTCATCCTCCATCCTTTTCAGGTGGCCATTCCATCTAAGTTGATTTTGTTCTATCCGTTCCTCCAAAGATCTGATCCCTGACCTTCCTCTGTACGATGTGTTTCTTATTCTATCCATCTTTATCATATCTTCGATATTTCGCAGGAATCTCATTTCAATTGCCATTATTTTTCTTTTATATGTTTCCGTGCGTAATTATGGCGTCACTATCATCTTGAAGAACTCGTCACTATCTTCTAGTGACACTTTGCCTCCTGCTGCTATTCTCTCCTTTATCTCTTCCTCCAGTCTACCATCATCCGATATGATTGATCACAAATACTTGAATCTTCTAACTTTCTCCTCCCTGTGTTCCTTAATCGCCTTTCCCGTATTTGTTTTATCATTAATAAAGCACCCGTCTTTCCTCTATTTCGCCTGAATCATATGTTATGTATATCGAGATTTACTTTTGATATAAAATAATCAACGTTTTTGACTATTTAATAACTTTAAGTGTTAATAACCTTATCCAAGTAGTTCGTGATTGTAGGTACATAAACTACTGATCATTTTAGATTAAAGTTGTCACTGAATTGCTGACAAAGTACAAAATATATCACAAAATACCCAACTAACGCAAAATACACCAACTGCACATGTTGCCAGTTTATATGTAAGCATATTTTGTATTTTATTTCGACTTTTCGTTCATCCATATGAAAAGTTGAATGAGAAATATAAAGGTGGGGAGCAATATTTTCAGTTCATCGTGATCGAGTCTTAATTATCCGCTCATTATTATGTACATGAACTACAAACTCATTATTCTCTCTTAAGGGCACGGAACACTGTAGAGATTAGAAAAACAATAGATTTTCGTAATTTTTTTTAAAAAGAAACAATTATATACAAATGAAATTCATTTTATTGCGCTATTAAAGTTCAGTAAAGGTTATATTCAGGAAAAACACGAATTCGATGAGTAACTTTTTTCGCCGTTCGGCACTAACGCAAAAATGTAATTACAAAAATCAAGGTTGTCTGGTTTACACTTTTCCGGCTGATTGGTTAATCTGAAACGGAATTAAAAAACGAAAAAGGTTCTTAAAACATTTCAAATTATTGTTGTACGTATTACAAAATTTGCAATTTTGTAAAATATCAAAAAATGATAAATTTTCTAGGTATTTTTATATAAAATCCTATGTATACCACAAGTATTTGCATTGTTTTTTGAATTGATAGGAACGGTGACCATGGGTGCTGGCTGCTGACCATCGCAATGTATTTTATTTTAATGACAGAACTTAATTTCTGATGAAACATAACAACTTCTTTGTAAAGCTGAGTTTTTATCAAATCTTACGTTAGATACTTCCATAACAGATAGAAGCACCCATAACATACACATTGAAACCTCTTATATTTGTAAAAATGAACATAAAATCGAAAAGATCCTGTATTCGTTTATTTATAAACTAAGCTCTTATTTTTCAGTAATATGTAATTTTACAACATCCAATTTGACAAACAAATTTCTATTCCTGATATGCTAAAATCATGTGAGGAATTGGTCTCAATCCAACTGTTTTTGTTGCAGAGAATCCTTATGTGAAAACAGCAGTTTACATCAGTAATGTCAACTTTAGGAGTGCTACTTTAGTGTAAATGCTGTTTTCATGAAATGAATTCAATTCTACCGAATAATATTTTATGACAATTTATTTAAAAATTAATTTTTGTTAGGAGCTTAATAATTTCAAAACTTCATCATATTCTCAATACAGTGATAGTAGCTGTAAGAGAACAATCGTTTTGTGGGCAGTTTAGAAAATTACGTTTTAAACTGTAAATTGTGTGTTCAAGAATTTTTCAATGCTGCAACATAACATATTGTTCTTTATACGATTAATCTGAATGCATATTCCATCCAATATTATTTGACATAAATTGTATACAAATATTCTTCAAATGTACAAAAATATTCTGGAAGGAATATTGAAAAAACGTAACGAATTATGTGGAAAATTGGAAAAGCGTCTACGTGAGTTCTCAAAAATGGAAAACCGAGAAAGGCATTCAAAAGGTAACCAAAGACGGACCACTTCTTCCAATCCACTGCCCAGGAAACTTCATTTACGAATTGGCGGACTGCTATGACATAGTTTAGTGGAGCCCTATCTTGTTTGAAGTCAATGCGATTTTCATTTAAATTCATATTTCCGTTAATATCTTGTTCGGTATAATTCTTCAATAATAATGTGTTCAATGATGGTGTCTAACATCTCTAAGTAATTGTTCCGAGTTAGGTTTTCATCAATAAACTATGGTACGATAATACTATCGCCTAATATGCCCGCCCATGTATTAATTTTTTGAGGCCGTTGGGTGTGACCTTCAAAAGTGTGTGGATTTTCGTCACTCCAGTAGCATAATACCATAACAAAAGTGGTCTTTTATTATGGTGGTATTACCACAATAAAAGGTAAAAATACCACCACGAATACAACAATTATGTTTATTAACCATGCCGTTGAGACCAAATGTACACTCATCACTGAAGTAAATATTTTATAATAATTGCGGTGTAATCTGAAGTTTTCCATAATTTATTCTTCTTCACAAAATTCTATTCATCTATCCGAGTCATCTTCCCATAATTCGTGGTCAAGCTGCAGTTTATACGGATGAAGTTGGTTCAATTAAAATGTTGGTGTAATTGCAAAATGACCCAATACTTCAAGTTGGGCTGCTTCGTTCTCTACTTTTTCAATTCTTTTTTTTGTTTGCTATTGCTTTATTTTTGTTTTGCATACCATCGTCGTATGATGAATTGAATAAAAACTTGGGTTTGAAGAAGGCTAGTTAACATAAGTTTCGCAAATTCCATTTTAGACTGAAATGAAATATTTTTATAATTATTGTTATTATTGTTGTGTTTTATCGTGCTTACTGTTGTTAGTTAGTTATTAGGTGGCAGCTATAAATCCCTTAGAAATTTATTTCGAATGCCAACAAAGACAATTTCAAACATAATCCCAGAGGTCTGCCAAGCAACTTATGATATTTTGAAAGACGAATATTTAAAGGTACCTATGTAAAACAGAGTATATCGTTTGAAAACGTTTTTAATTAATAACAGCATTTGTTAGTTAAGTAGAAACTGTAGGCTATAATAAAATGTATGAACGCAGTGGACCCTGCGGAGATATTGTTTTCGATATCCGTAATAAGTTGGCAGGATCACATTGCTGCAAGTATTCTTTATCCTGACAACTGATGATTAGATTACTCATCCTGATTATCCCAGGTGGATGTGGATGCATGTGAAGAGAGTGTTTATTATAACTACTAACACTAGCTTACAACACTAACGTAGCAAAAATAAGAAAGCAGATAAGATTATACAACTTCTGATATACGCATGTACCGTCAGCAAAAAGGGTAGGTGTACAAATAAGTTCCTTAATTTTATCCAATATCGGCTATTTGATGTTGAAGTTCATGAAGTTCTTAATGAAGTTCATCCAGTCTTTGTTGGGTAGAATATTTTATGATATGCGCCGGCATTATATGTACATAGAAACAAGTATTAAATTTAATATTGTAACGTTGTGTGGTTATTTAGTTATTAAAACAAAAGAACCGAAGAAATGAAAGAAACAAAGGAAACGACCGGACAAAGAATTTTTTCCTATTCCAAATATTATGAAATTTACTATTATCATAATGAACACAATGCATCGAATATAACGTTGAAGAAAATCAAAACATATAAAACTTATAATTCAGAAAAAACAAAACAATATTAGAAATAAATTTTCGTAAATCTGAAACTTCATCAAATAAGAAAAAGACAGTTTCGCGACCTCGCATACGTTTCCGGACACGTGCTTATAGGAACTTTTGAATTATTTCTTTGAATTATCTCTAAACAATAGGAGGCGTTAGGCTTGGGATATTTTGTGTTCGAAAATTCCTGTTGTAGCAAGTCTCTGGATAAGTATGTATTACTCTACCAGTTTTAAAATTTGACGTGGTATTAACTTCATGACCACTGCAAGCATTTTTTCCAAAATTTGCAAAGTGTTAGTGTTGCCGTAGGAATATATTTCAAACTGTATTTTATACAATAACAAATAAGGATAATTTTACCATAACATACCGTTGCGGTATGCTCTACATAAGGTTTAAAGTCAGTAATCGCCCCTCAATGGGATACAAAATGTTACATTCCGCTCAAAAAGGAACGAGTTTAATGAAGTGGTCCTTAGATTCCACAGACAATACAAAAATGCAATAATATACAGTGTTCTCCATAGAAAATTCATGATTGATAACGTTCCTGATAAAATAATCATCCTGTTTGTTCCAAAATAATAGTAGCTTATGAATCAATAGAATACATTCTATATACATTCTAGAACAAAATGTTTCAAAGAACACCTGTAACACAGGTGTTTCTTGAAATATTTTGTTCTAGAATGTACTGCAAAAGAGCTAATTCGTGGGCAGCTACCCCATCCCCCATGCGCAGGAAGTTGCGCTATTGCATTTAAATGCATTTTGTTTTTGAAAACTGTGGGTTATACGTAAATTTAACAACAGAATTATTTATGTTATTTTAGCCGGCGGATGATACTCTGAGTGAATACCAAGTCAAAAAGGTAAGAAAATGTTTTAATTTTCTATCATGTAGCAAAATATTTTACAAAAATAACAAATACAATATGCATTTATGTAGAATTATACATTTGCAAAGTTCTGTCAAGATTTATTTAATGACAACAGCGGCTTTCACATAAAATTAAACAAATACGATATTTTTGACGGGTGCAAACGACAATTCTTGATAACAAATTAAATCTTATTATTTGTAAATTGTTCATTGTTGTTGGATCCATGGAAATATACTCTTCTGATTGCTTTATTTTTCTCTTCAACCATACATGCTTCGGCAAGTTTTTGTTGCCATCTTCAGGGGTATATCTACAAATCATTTTTATTTTTAGTTATCGTTAGTGTAGTTAGAAATAAATTAAAAAACGAACACATGCAACCTATAACGATACCGATATACATATGTATAAGTCACTTAATAACCCATATAAACTTTAAAAAACCACCTATACAAAATGTCAGACAACAGAAAAGACGTAGGAAGTTTTAAGAGTAGAATAATAGCAACAAAACTTACACATATTCACCAAAAATAACACAACATAAGAAAGCCAAAAACAAATAACACTAACATTACCCGTAAGTCACATTTTTATATACACAAATTCTTATTTAACAATTAATCACATGCAGAAGAAGGGCATTTTGATTAATTTGCAGAAAATAATCACCTCCACAAGTTCGACGAAATAAAGCAATTGTAACACGAACAAATGAAAGAAGAAAATACACTATACAAACACATGATATGACCAAAAGATCGAGAAGACAAAATTTAATAACCACCACAATCAAGTAGATAATTTGACAGTAAGTAATTAATATGAATTTAGAAAATAAGACAAGTTACCTTAAGAAAGCTAGATTAGATAAGTTCGATTTTAATTTTATAATTTATTTAAATTTAATTTTAACTACTCCTACAATAACTAAAAATAAAAATGATTTGTAGATACCCCTGAAGATGGCAATAAAAACTTGCCCAAAACATGTAGACTTCAAGAAAAAAATAAAGCAATCAGAAGAGTATATATTTCCTCATTACCACCTAACAATTCTTATTATTTGTATTTATATTATAAATAATTCCCATATTTTACTCTGGTCTCTAGAAAATAATGCAGTAGTTCATGAAAAGATCGTGTTTGCAAAAAGCCAGTGGAAAACTTATTTCCTATTTGCCTTGAAAGACGAATAATATCTAAAAAGAAATAATTTAGAATTATAAAATACCTTATAAAGGATAGTAGAACATGTATAAAGGAATACCATTTCCGTACTGAAATATATACAGGGTCGCTTTTATGTATGGAAACGGTCGATTATTTTTTTAAAGTAAGATAGCTGGAAAAAAAGTGAAATACAAAATATTTAGGGTTTTTTAAAATGTATTGAAGTAAAAAACAATATTTTGTACATGATGTGGCAAAAAAGTATGGCAGCAAACAGTTACCTTTTTTTTTTTTTGAACACCCGATATATTACTCGATATTTCAATTCCTCTCAAAATTTTATTAATAATTTGTATAAAACACCATATATACCTAAATTTTACCGTTTTCGAGATTTATAAAACATTTAGGTTCATTTAATTACCGTTACCCTAAAAATAAATAAACCCCGTCCAGTTTTTGAAGTACCATGTAATGTTAAATCTAAGATAGCTAGATAAAAATGTTAAATACAAAAATTTGGGGTTTTTAAAAATCTACTTTTTTTTTATTAAAACGTTACTATCTTACAACGTTTTACAAATATTGAAACTGGTCAATTATGACCAACCATCATATTTACTCTAAACATTCTTAAAAGTAGGGTTCTTAAATTCTAAATTACACCCATTGATGTCCTTTAGTCGCTCCCATCGGCTATGGCCACTTCACTTCACTGTCTGCTTTTTAACACAGCACTAACCTAGATCGGAGGGTTTGTTCCTCTTCAATCTTCTTCTCTGGTTGTCCTGGTCGAGTAGTTGAATAGCCTCCACGTTGATGTTGATGTTGATCTTGCTTCATGCTTCTGGGCAAAACTTTTGATCACGGTAGCAACGTCATCGATTCCAAGGTCTTGATGAATGTCTGTATTTCTGCAGTACCACGGAGCGTTTACAATGTTACGCAGTACTTTATTCTGGAACCTCTGGATGGTATTAATATGTATTTGTTTGGCACACCCCCAAAGTTGTATGCCGTAAACCCAGATTGGTTTTAGGATCTGGTTATATATGATGAGTTTGTTTTGTATAGATAGGCAAGAACTTCTACCTAACAGCCAATACAGTTTTCTATATTTTATGCCGAGCTCTTCTCGTTTCTTTTTTACATGCACTTTCCATTTTAGTTTGACACCTAGTGTCATTCCTAGATATTTGGCACTGTTTCCGAATGGTACTCTATTGTTGTTCAGGGTAACTGGTGAGTGGTGTCTTAATTTTTTGTTTGTGAAGCTTATATGGGTAGATTTCTGTTCGTTTAGTTTTATTTTACACCTTTTGGTCCAGTTGGATAGGCTGTTGCTTGCTTGTTGCAATTTTCCTGTGGTCTCTTCAAGATTATTTCCTATAGCAAAGATTGCCGTGACATCTGCAAAAGTCGCAATGGAGACATTTTCTAATTGCGGGAGATCACATGTATAAAGAAGGTACAGAACAGGTCCCAGGACACTACCTTGTGGTACTCCAGCTCTAATATCTCTTATACTGGAATACTCGTCTTCTTGTTTAACTCTGAATACCCTATTTGAAACATAGGATTGCAATAGTTCAGCATATTGTTTTGGCAAAATTCTATTCAATTTGTAAATCAGGCCTTTGTGCCAGACTATGTCAAACGCTTGCGCAACATCTAGGAAGATTGTTGAGCAAATCTGTTTCTGTTCCAATGCATTTTCAATTATGTTGGTAATACGATGGACCTGGTCTATTGTCGAGTGTTTTGCTCTGAAGCCAAATTGGTGATTTGGGATGGTATTTTTATTTACTATGATCGGTTTTAGCCTTTTAAGTAACAGCTTTTCAAACAGTTTGACGATTATCAGTAGTAATGATATCGGTCTGTACGACTTCACCTCATTCTGTGACTTACCTGGTTTGGGGAGCATTATGACTTCGGATACTTTCCATATATTAGGAATATATTTCAGTCTAATGGCTGCATTAAATAAATATGCCAACTTGACTATACCTTTCCTTGGCAACTGTTTTAGTAGTTCACCTGTTATCAAATCAAATCCTGGTGCTTTTTTCGAATTCAGGTTAGTTTTTATTTCGTTGGCTACTTCTTTTGGAGTTACTCTTCGATACGCTTCGATCAATTTTTATATCCTCTTCTACATATATTACTTCCTGAATATTGATGTCTCAATCTATTTCATTTGGTGTGAAGGTGGTTTAATAAAAAAAACCCTGAATACACAAATTATAATTTGTGGTTATACAGATACCCCTGATGAGACCGATCACTAAGGTAACTAGATTACATTTTAGATTTTAGATTTTATTGTCGTAACTGCTTATCTGACTACATAATCTTTTTTCAAGTATCTTTGCTATTGAAAAGCCATTGAAAATATGAGTAAATTAATCATTTGTCGTGAAAAGTGATCCTTTCCACTTGCATTTGATTTTAGAGATTTAGCGAAAATGTAGTGAAAATGTCTTTTTATCTCCACTAGATTAATGTAGATAGTTGTGAAAAATCATTAACATTGGACTATACGGTGTCACTGGGTTAGAATTTATTTGAAGTCTCTGTGTATTTAATGTCTTTAATGTCCGCCAAAGTACTTTTTGGTTCCCTTGTCTTCGCACATGTGCCATACATTCAGCTTTTTCCTGTCTTGCACATGACAGTGCAAAATTATGCATAGCTTTGTAATAATTCCACCTGTCAGAAGTTCCGTGCAATGTGTAATAGTATAAAGCATGATCTTTCTCTTTTAAAATCTGCCTAAGATTTAGTGACATCCAAGGAGCACCGGGTTTGAATATTCTTACCGATCTAATTGGAGCATGTTAAAAAGTTCAATATTTCCAGACAAGAAGCTAACTTTCTGCTTTATATCGTTTATACAGTATATGTAATTCCATGATATTTGCCCAAATTATATATAAAAACCTGCATCATCAAAGTTTTTATAGTCGCGATAAGTCTCTGTTCATTTCTGTTCGCTTCTGGTTAATCATCACTTCTGGTGTTAATGGTCCAGATAATGATCAAAACTCAAATCTCACTAAATCCAACGGCGCCTGTTTCCAGTATTTTGAAATCGGTTTTACCTTCCTTTGATGATTTACCTTTCGTCTTCGTCGCCATAGTGTGCTCAGCAATAAAAGCAATCCCATCAAAGTTATACTTAAGTCAGAGATGTGTGTCCAGACAATTATTCGCCAAGTCAAAGGCTCAAAAAATGTGAATTCGCTAGCGGGAATCTCCATTAGTTATGACCCTACTCCCAGCAGATGGAGTATTTTAACAAATTGAAATAGCAGCTGCTATTGAGGACTGCTACCGGTAAGTCAAATTTGAGGACCCGCTACGTTAACGGCACATCTAAAATTGCCAGCAAACTTTTAAAAACTAATTGTAGGTCTGCCGCCCAATAAATATTTATGTACGTACCAAAATGTGCGTAGTATTCGTAATAAACCGCTTGATGTGTTTCATTTTCTGCACTGATTCATTCGTTACTTATCGTCGCGACCGTGACTTCAGAAGATTGGAAATGACTGGAGGTGTTGGTATCCTGTTGTGTGTAAGATATATGGCAGTGGCGCCTTAAGATGCCTAATATTCGTCCTTTATATTCCGCTATCCATATCTTTTGAGGATTTTGAAATGTTCTTCAAGCTGTCCCAATGGCTTGACTTCGCCAAAGAGAAGATTGTAGTGTTTGGTGACTTTAATGTCACCAGATGGCACTGTCTATGCCAATTTAATATAATATGTAATGCAATCATATATGGGATCTCGTGTACTGCAAGCTCACTTGTAATATCGAGAACTCGACCCTGTGGTTAATGAAGATACCCATCGCGCAACTCTAAGAATTACTCTTTGTTGCCCAGAGAATCTATATATTTAACTTAATGGGAACAATAATGTGAACTCCCAAAACCCGATAACAGCGTACCAACAATAATTATTTGAAAACCTGCTAAAATACAATATCACTGATGTCCTCCTGAACATTGTTCATTACATTACTATTTTCTTTGTTATTATCTAAAACCAGTAGGAGGGAATATGTACTGCTGGGATTCTACACGTCTGATTTGAAATTCATCGTTTCATCTATTGAGTGAACATGTCCAGAAATAGTCTATTCGAGTTATACTTTTCTTTATCTAAAATTTTAATATCTTCAAAATTAATATTATGACATTTATTTTACTATGAGCGGCAAGTGCACATCTGGTCTTTTTAGTGTTACAATCACTTTTATGTAGAGCAGTGCGGTTTTGTAGCCATTGGCTAGTAACACCGACATATTTGTCATTACAGTCATTACACTATACAGTAAACCATATTACTTTGGTACATTATGGGATCTTTGTACTTAACAACACAGACTAATTTACTGACTTTTAACAGCTGATAATCCGCTATTAAAGAATTAGGTAAAACTGGTCTGAATACATTTTTTAGTTTATGTGACAATCCTCTAATAAACATTAATATTTTAAATTTAATTGTGTTTTTGTTTACCTGTTCAAAAATACTCGGCTTTTTAACATTGGGGTTTAGCTTATTATTTAAAAATAAAATGGAATTCACCAACCTAACCGGGAAATTGTTGTTAACAAAAATGGACCTTAACTTTATCAAATGAGCATTCAGAAATTCTTCATAACAATTTTTTTCATTACGATTTTTATATCCTTAATGGTGTTTATTTGTTGTTGAAATGAATGATTCGAATAAAAATTAATATAACGGTCTGAAAAAGTAGGTTTACTGTACCAGTCTATTTTTAACATGTTATTCATTCTTATGACCTTAGTGTCCAAAAATGGCACAAGCCCATCCTGTTCTACTTCTGTCGTGAATTGTATGTTTGTGTTAAAACTATTAAATATATTTAACGTTTCGTTTATGTCGAATTTCGGTATAGCTGTAATTACGTGGTCTGCAAATTTCTTTATAAAACGTAATTTAAAACTCAACTAAGGTATGACATTATTTAAAACGAAATCCATCACTAACGTCGCCAACATTGGAGTAATGGGTGACCCCACAGGTGTACCAAATATCTATCTACTGTTGACGTCGTTAAAAGAAAAAAATATATTATCGAAAATAAATCTAACGCAGGCAAAAAAAGTATTTAAATCTAAACTGCAATGAGGCTCTATGTTATTCCATTTCAACTCAATAATTTCCAAAACCAGTTCTGACGGGATATTAGTAAACAAACTAACCACATCAAACGATGCTATAGTAAAACACTTAGGGACAATAATCCCTGTAACTTGTTCAACTAATTGGAAAGTGTCACATTATACTGATTTGATTCCGATGTGACCGTTAAAATTTTACCCAAATAATTGGACAAGTTGAAAGTGGATGGCCCAATCGATGATATAATCGGTCTCAAAGGAACGTTTTTTATGAATTTTTGGTAAGAAATAAGCTTTGGAAAGAACTTAGTAGTAAATCTTTAAAGGTTTGTGTTCAGTACCTGCAAGTTTTCAGTAAAGTATTGGTTCGATTTTGTAAACTATCCAGTGGGTTGAAATCAATTTTGTGGTAAATATTCTCATCATTCAGCAACGCTAAAGCTTTCGTTTAGTAATTTTCTTTATCAATAATGACAGTAATGGCTCCCTTATCCGCCCTTGCCACCAGAATTGTCAGATTTTGCTTTAGAAAAGTTTTAGTTTTTCCAAATAACGAAGTCAAGTATGAATTTAACCAAATAGGTGTTCTTTTTGTAAATAAAATTAGTAATAGTCTTCGTGGGTTAAAATTATCGGGACAATCCAGCAAAATATATTCCTCTTCCATTAATAATCTTTTTATTTGCATATATTTGTGTATAGGCCAGAAAATTTAAGATGTCAAACGGTTCGTTAATAGATGACATGTTAACTATCCACTTAATCCACAAATTCGAGAGAATTCTACTTAATTTTTAGTGCCCTTTCCTCTTACTTGTCGCTAAAAATTATTATTAGATAAAAAAAAATCTGGTGTTATAAAACTCAAGAAGAGTGTTGACCTGACATCATACAGTAGGAAAAAGCAAGCAATGAAGCATGAAGGGTGTTATTTATGTTTCTCACTCACACAACCATATTTGCATTCACTACTACATTTACTAAAACTATCATTACTCCTTTGCTGCTATATTCCATTCTCTACTTCCTCTCTTCTTCCGTCTACTGTTATATATTACGTTATATTAATTTGTCTTGTATTGGCAAAATTATGGTGATTAAGATTGGACAGTAAGAATTTAGTACCACATTACATTTTCCATATTTAAGATCCACTAAAATCGAATAACAAATTCCGTATAGGTGTACATCTGAACTCTTTATTTTCTAGGTAACCTTCTCTTCATTTCAAGTAACTTACTCAGCTCCGTTTAGTTGTAAAATGAACGTAAACTGCGTTTCGCACTTTGATCGTCGTAGATGTTATTAACAGGGCACACGTAAAGGTCTCCTGTTGTGATCTATATACGGGCCAGTAGTAAATGCGTTATATTGCCCATCAGCGTTTTCCGATGCTATACAATTCTTCTGGAGTGTAATTGAAGACCCCTTAATGTACAAAAAAGGATAATGGCCACAATTAACAGTTACGGTATTTGGCAGGCGGTACAAGTGGTCTTGATTACGCGCTATTAATCCAACTTCACGGGTATAAAACAATCAGCAAGGTGTTTTCCACTGTAGCACTTATCTTCTATTGCTGCCTCTAAACTTAAGCTTTGTTCTTTTCACAGCGGTTAGCAAGGTTTGATCGTTGGATAAGTTACTATTCCCTAGCTTTCAAGCTACAATAGTTTATTTACGTAACTAAAAGCAGGATTGCGATTTCGCTAGGATTTATTTAATTTTTTACCGAAATCTACAATAAAGAATAGGTATTGAAGCATATCTAGAACAGGGCAATAGATAGGTTATTACTTGTGGTTCACAGAAAGAAAGACACAAATCACTGTACGGAGTGTCCCAAAATTTCGGGAATTAATATCAAATGACGCTCTCCTACTTAGGAGACATATACGAAAAACTTAATTCACTTAATCTTCAACTTCAGCGAAATAATACAAATATAGATTTGCCCAAATTTTACAAATATAATTCCCCTCTACGGGCAGATCGTGTAATAAATTTGGTTATTTTAATTAATTATTATTTTGACTTTTTACTCTTTTAAACATATGTTGTACACTTTCTGCAGAACGTGTTTTTCCGCTATTCCAATATTCTACAGCTTTAACCATGTAATCCATGTCTACAAGACTTCCGCCTTCATCAGGTATTATGATTATTATTGTACGCATTTACAAAATATATATCTTGCTTTACCCTCTATTTCGGGTTCAACAAAGGTCTGGTAGGCCTTTCATACACTATTTCCTACCAAACATTTCACAGTAAGTAAAAATCGTATAATTCAAAGATGAATAATTTTCTTCGTTTACTGTAATTTCAATAAGAATTCACAGTACTTTCTGGAAAAGCAGTACTTCTACATCATAGGATGACTGTACCAGCATTTTTCCACTAAAATTTTACATTTTGTCATATTTTACTACGTACGGAATATCAATAATTGAAACGCGAAAAATATCGTAGAACAACAAATTAGACTTCTTAAAAACTTGATAGAAAATGAAAACGTTAGAAAATTGATAATAATTATTATTTTGAATTTGACGCGGACATAAAATAACGTCCAATTGCGGACCAGTGCCATCTATGGCATAGAAGTAAACTAATCCGGCGTACTAGATTTGTAGCAGTGACAGCAGTGTTTTTACCCTATAAAGTGCGTATGCCATGTGAAGAGTTAACAAATTTATCACTTCATTCTCGTTATTTTGATTACACAAAAACACGTCAAAAGACGTTTTTATAATGATTGGCGGTAACGGCATGTCACATTTTTACCGCCAGGATGTAGTAGAGAAATAAAATTTATGAGATAGTGTGGAAACGCTTTTAATTTTCCGCCGATGATAACGGCACCACATTAACGACTACGATTTTCCGTGTAATGCTGTAGCAAACTGCGAAAAATTATGTTGTTAAGAAGAAAACTGGACAACATTGAAGAAGACATTCTTCAAGAATGAAAAACCAAGAAACCCGAAGCTACATAATTTTCAATCAGTTCTTTCAATCATTCATTCCGCAGTAAGTCGCTAAAAAATTGAGCGAAGTAAGTTTCTATACTAATAAACTCTTTAGATCAAGCATTTTTGAATTTAGTTCCATGTAGTTTACAATATCACTGGAGAGGATGGAAGAAAATCCTACAATATGTAAAAACAAATAAGAGAAAAATCTTATTAAATTAATTCTTATTAACTATAAAATGTTGCATCATTTCACAAACTAGGAATGCGTATAAAGCTCGCAAGAAATACTATTTTGCTAATTATTTTCTGTACTAATCCATTCTATCACAGAGTCATGGCTAAACGTAATAACTACTACACAATAACTATTACTGTAGATTTTTTGATTAAGCGACCACTTCTTTAATAAAAATGATTTCGTTTCCCCTTTTTACCTTTCAATTCGTAAGTAATTTATAACCTAGCCTTAACATTCGTTAAGACTGGATTGAGATTTTTCAAAATCAAAAGTTTCGTTATGTTGTGGAGGGGGCAAATTGAGTTTAATTATATTTTGTTAGTTAATAACCCTAAAATTCAAATTATTTGAACAGACACGCTTAGTGCCGAAACAATAATGTATAGCACAACCGTATAAGAAGACTGAAGATGCAAAATATGAAGTAGTTTTACTTACTTAAATTGTATTATAAGGCTTTATTTTAAGCAAAACAAAAACTTTATCTGTACATTATCTGGAAGATGTCGCACAGCATTTTGAAGCATCGGCGTATATTAAGTTGCCTAATGAAATAATTTGTTGTTAGAAAATTAAGATTAAAAAATACTTTGCGAAAACGGATATAATTTTTTATTCTACATAAGTAGTATAAATGAGAACAAGAAATAAACAAACATAAAGTGAAGAAAAGTTTTATTTAGCAACCATTTTATTCGGAATATTTGTTTTGTGCAGCAATTCTAAAATCTTAAGAGTAGAAAATATGAATTTGGGTATTTCCAAATATAAAAGTAATTTTATTCAATAAACAGTACAATTAATTACTAAAATATCTTTTACTTTTAATACATTTTCTTTAAAAAAATGTCCAATAACTTCTAAATGGTGCGACTTTAGACAAATATATGTTTAATAAAATCGACCACAAATTGCACGAGGAATAAAAAAATGTGATAATATACAGGGTGCCCCATTCAAAACACTGCAGTGCATAGTGTTTAGAGGCTGTGGATGTACTTTTATTTGAAACATTTTTTGCTGAAATGGACTCTAAGAGGTTCGGACTGTCGAACTGCTATGTCAAGCAAATGTATTTTTTTTAAAGTCCAATAACTCCTAAACGGTGTGACTATGGCCTAATGAATGTTGATAAAATTTGCCATAAATTCTATAAGAAACCCAAGAATATAGCAATATACAGGGTGTAGCATTAAAAAACTGAAGTTGCATAGGATAAATTAGAGCTAAAACCTAAATAAATGTTCCATTTATTTGAAGCTTTTTTGCCCAATTTTTTTAGATATAGGAGAAGTGTTGACCACAAATGGACGGACAGACCATAGTCTTAGAATACTCTAATTCGTCAAAATATATCAAAATCTCACCATGAAAATTCTGGACCGAATACATTAGTTTCTCTTTTTGAGAGAAAGTAAAAATGTCTGCTAAACGGTGACATTTGGTGGTATGTATGTTTAATTAAATCCACCATAAATTCCATAAGGAATTCAGAAAATTAATAAAACAGGGTGTTCCATTTAAAAATCACAAGTTGTAAGCGTCTAAAAGAAATGGGACCCTCTGTATACGTGGAAATACTTCTAGAACAGGGAAGAGCTGAAACCATACAATTTTATTTGCCTAAAATGATTAGAAATAAGAGAAGTGTTACCAAAAATTGTACTAACTATAGCCTAATTTTCCAAGACATATAAAAATATCATCATCAAAAGTTTGGACCAAATGCAATACTTTCTCTTTATACCACTAGGGTAAAAGAAAGTAAAAACGTATAAAACAACTTTATTCTTTATTTCCCAACGACCACAACATCGTTTGTAAGCATATTTCAGTATCTTCAGAAATGTGGCATTTAGAATAACGATTGTACTGTAGAAATTTTATTTACATTGACTCAGGTTGGTTAAAACATTTTTATCTGCTGTAATTAGTATAAGAACTAAAGTAAATTCAGTATTTAAATTCTGTAGATTGTTCAGTCTAGTTTAGTATAATTTGTTGTTCTACGATATTTTTCGTGTTTCAATTATTGATATTCCGTACGTAGGAAAATATCACAAAATGTAAAATAACAGTTTCCAAAGTTCCACACTATTTTTGGAATGTGTAAAGAATTGTGTTATAATTTGTTTATGTTTAACCTTAGCCATCACTGTTATCTGAATTGTAATCTTCATGAAAAGTGTTAAATGGAAGTTAATGGAAGCAAATTTGTTGAACCACTGATTTATACATTTTCTTGCATTTTTAGTGTAGCAATGGGTGACACTTTGACCTAATGAATAATTAATTAATGATGACCTTTAAATTCAATGAACATATGAATTCAAATATGAAATGAAACGTAAAACATAATACAACACTTAAAACTTTTTGAAAAGGTGTCTTCTGTAAAACTAATATAAAATTTCTATTAAGAATTTGGGCATTGTCCATGGCCATTGGTTTAGTTTTATTCAGCACATCCAACTGATTGTTGCTACTGCTGCCAAAACGCTTGGATTTATTTTCCGCAGTTGTCGAGACTTTCCTACGCTACGTACCCGATTTATACGACTAACAAAATTGATACTGACCGAATACAGTATCAAATATTTGTTGTACTGTTTTATTCGAATTACAGAACTGCTTCTCCTTCTTTGCTGTCAAGCGTGAAATTCTATGTACCTTCTGTTGCCTCCAGAATATCTAACCAGAACCATCTTTTACATTCCTTGACAAGTGAATTCCAATTATCTGTTGGAAGACGTTTTGGCTGGATTTGATATGTACCAGTTTTGATGTGTAATCTTTGTGTATTTCATAACATGTCTTGCTTTTTCCTGATAATCAAATTGCAGTTTTTTTGTCCTTTTTGGATTGTATGATTTATCATATTTATCCATAATATTTGGCGTCAAATAGATCGCGCAGCGCCATCTGGAACTTGGCTGTCTCTGCGTGGTTTGATTGGTGATTTTGGCCTAAAATTTGCATACTTTAGCTTTGGGTTTGATAGTTTGACAACTAAGACGTTATTGAAACGTGGTGACCAGTAAATGACTGGATTTTGCTTTTACATCTGTAAAGTATTATTATTTAAATGATCTGTTTTTAATATTTATTTTTCTTTTCTGTTACTAATGCAATTAAGACAAGTAAGAAAGTATATACCTAATACGTTTCTAAAACTACATTCGCAAAGCTAGCAACAGAAATATTTTTACTGTGCACTGTTCTTTTCGCCAGTCTGGTATTTGCTTTAAAGCCCAAAGATTTGTTTACATTGTGGACATATGTAAACAAATCGTGTGCAAGGTTGCCCAGTTCTAATTCCTGGAACTGATCCTAACGACCGCGATGTAGTATGCGAAAGAGACAACGTAGCAAAGTAGATGCAGGATTTGGCTTAATGGATATTAAACGCGTGAAGTAAAGTTTCGTCTCTATGAAAAATATAATCGATCATCACCCGTTGCTGAATGCTTTTGTTCTGTAAATAAACGAGAGGGGCAACAGCACAGGCTATCGTGCGGTCAACCATGAAAGGTACACATGACGGTCGAAAGCCCATACGGCTATTTGAGAGCCACGTGTCGTCAATGTATTGCGTTCCAGCCGCCTAATTTCAAAAGTACCGTACCAAATGTTTACGTAGAATGCTTGAATGGTTTTGGGTTTATTATTTAAAACCAGTTGCAGAAATTGGTGCAAATAGATACTGAATACACCTGAAAAAACAATAAATCAAGAAGTAATTCTCATACCACATAAAATTGTTAATTTTGATTTCGCACGGATAACTAAATTTATAACATTATAATTTTACCCCAGTGTGTTCACTTAACTAGTAGGTTAGTTTGAAGGTTAGCAGGAAACATTAATTTTTAAATCATCTATCTATTGTATATTTTAGATATAAGAGATAGATGACATATATATTTTTATATGATTTATTTATATTATAAGAGATAAGATATAAGTTATAAGTTGCTTCTATTAATAGTCTTGAGGGTATTACATAAGAAGTTCGTTAACTGTTGGAATTTCAATGGATAATATCAGTCAAAGGCAGTCACGTTAGAATAGAATCCCTGGAAATAGATTAGGCACCAATGGTACCAACGAAATTAGAGCATCGATTAGAAAAAACGATTTCTGTATTTCATTAGAGCGTTAAAACTCCAT
Source organism: Diorygopyx duplodentatus (assembly GCA_033557515.1). NCBI lineage: Eukaryota > Metazoa > Arthropoda > Insecta > Coleoptera > Scarabaeidae > Diorygopyx > Diorygopyx duplodentatus. The sequence goes on from JAWQRJ010000214.1 coordinate 19,483, forward strand.
TTAGCCTGTAACAAATTTCGGTGAAGTGCTGCGACGTTTCGCCCGTGATAGCTTCCCTGTTGTTTCATTCAGCCTTAGTGTGCGTATACCGAGAAGCCTATGAATAATAAAAAGATTTATATTAGCTCCACCGAACGGGCAGATAGAACAAATATATATTAGTTTGTAATAAGCGCTATTGAAATTTAAATTCGGTTACACCGTTGGTACCCGACGCGCCTATTTAACTGGTGTCAAATAAGTGCTACGTAATCGACTGTAATTATTCACGTCCATTTATCTATTGGAAATAAGATTTTAGTGCTGCAATTTGAAACTGTAGGTTGGCTATAATTCATCGATGCAATTACGAGGTTTAGCATTAATTTCCATGTACCTAAATTGAAATACATAGGTTGTGATTGTGTTGTCTTTTGTTTAACGAAAGGAAAATTACAACATTAACCAAATTTGCTAGGCTTATAAACAAAGTAGCCTAATTAGTTCATAATCGCTGATCACAAGTACACAATGAATTGTTGTACAACAGTTTTAAATATCGCAGTGTTGATGAGACAATTATAGCATATTTATACGATATGGACGTTCCATTCTATAAGCTCTATCTTTTGTCCCCTTTAAAATGTTTAACGACTACAAAGGGCACACAAAGGAATTTAACGACGCTGTTTAACTTGGTAATATATCTCAGAGTGGATAACACAGAAATAACTCAAATTATTGTACTCTTCTGGTTCTGTTTTATTTTTATTTATTTCAATCACATTTTGTACCTTATTTCGTATGTTTGTAGTACATATTTTCAATAGCCCTTGTTTTTATAATGTAATATTTTGAATTTATTATAGGATCAAATTCGTATGAGCAAGCTAGTAATTGTCTTCCGAATGTGAAATTTTCATTATGATTATATTCTTTTATTCTTTGTTCTAGTTTTATTCCTGTTTCTATGTTGTTGTACCGCAAGTACGACACTTTAATGAATATAAGCCGTTTTTTGTTCTGTTTATCTACTTAGTTTTTTGAGTTTACGAGGATACTTCCCGTTTTCGGAGAATATGACAACGTTTGGCATACAAGAATAAAAAGACAAGTAAAGAATTTGAAACATATTACAGGTAATTTATTTAAATTTAGTTTGTTGATGAATTATAGAAATAATAATTTGAATTTATTGTTGATTGTAGTACCGCTGAAGATGGATAAAAATCCGAAACATGTAGGCTAGAAAGTGTTGATTTTAATTACTAAACATTAATAATAAAACCTGGTTGAATATGAACCCTAACAATAAAAAAATAGAAATAACTACAAGCAACTATGTGTGTGTAGAGCCATTCAACTGTATTATATTTTTCAAATGCAACACACCGTATTATGTTTTTAGAAAAACATAAGAAAAGAAAATATATCCACAAAGCTTTAAATTTCTTCATAAAAAATAATATTAAATAAAAATACAAAATAAAATGAATTTTACAAATAATTTTAAAATCCTTGGTTAAGTGATTGCATATTGTATGCAGTGGGGAGATCTTTGCAGAAAAAAACAACGTTTTATTACGTCGGGAGATCAAATATAAGATACGTTTAAAATTATCTCCAGATTAACGTTTTTACCAACTATGTTTTTCTGACAGGAACTCATTTAACTGACAATAGTAGTTTTCGAGATATAAGCGAAATGGGAAAAAGGCGGTTTGCGATCAATGAATATTCGAAATATTTTTAAATATATGAACTGGTACAATTCATTTACTGTTACTTATCTACATAAATATGTTGTTTAGTTATGATGATTAAATTGTTATGCTAGTAATAATTACATATCCTATATTTATCTTTATTTTCATTTGACTTTTTGTCAATAAAACCTGCGTGCCATAAAGTTTTATTTCCCCTATACTTAATACATCACAGTATAATCACCGTTATTGCCATAAGGAGCGATTTTAGATTATGCAGGTAACAAACAAAGTTTACAACGCGATTAAGAGTACTGTAATGGACATAAGATTAAAATTGCCTTTTAGGGCAACTAGCGATCTCCTTCCTCTTTATACCGTGAATAAACACACATAATCTGCAAATCTATTGGCGTTGAAATCCAATTTTAACCTAAACACACCATAACAGAAGGAATGGTCAACAATCAATGTTCAACAACATTTAATTGATATGTGTACCTACCATTGCTCCAGTTGCGGTCAATAATCAAGTGGTTTATTAACACGGACGGGTATGTCCGGGGATGAATAAATAGTAACTTCTTATGTATAAATACATGGAATACGTTACGGAAAATATGCATTTTCGTCTTTCCATTCCTGTACAATATTTCTATTATCGAGTATTATGGGTTTTTGTTGGTTTACAGACAACTCGACTAACGCACTTAGCATTTGTTTTTTAATAGCGTATGAAAATCTCAGATTTATCTCTTGCGCGGTTTACTCTTAATGAGCCATGAAACAGAAAAAAAAGTATCCGTTTCTGCAAGTTCTGAGCGAGCGTTTTAGGTTTAAGATTTCTTTTTCTCCTAGAAAGGCAATTAAAGAATGATGACATTTTTAGTGGACGTGAATTACTACTATATTTGGAACACATTTACTATTTTATATTTCTCATTTGTTGAGAAAATTTAGGTCATAACCGTACTTTTGTTCGGTCATGTTATGTTATCTCGAAAACGGTTCGTCGGATATTAACGTTTGAAACTTCAGATTTATTAGTTAATTTGACATATTTTTAGTATATTATTTCCTTTATTATTTCTGTCTGGACTGTACGACTTAAGCTTTGTAAATACTGCGCAGAGATTTATAATGGAATGAATTTGGTGAACACACTCAAATTTCATTGAATTTTGTTCTGGTTAGACATTCATATATAAAAGTGTAACGGTCTTTTTGTCACATTTGCGTAAACGAGTTCAAAGTTTGCCGTTATAAATGCATGACAGGCTTCAAATATTAAGTGGTATTTATGACTCGGCAACGACCCTAATGGTCCTTACTGGTATATGGCTTTATGATACCCCTCAACTACTTGAAGCAGTACCGACTCTAAGCTCCAGGGATTTTTACCTTTTATTTATTAAATATGGCATAAAAATAATTGTTTTAAACAAATAATAAAAAAATATTTTATTATTATTAATAAAATTGGGAAAAATACAATGAAAATACACATATATTATAGTTCAGGTAGAAAGCAAGATTTTCGGGGTTTTACCTTACTGCGACTCTGTGACACAACAGGTGGTGAAGGGAGGGCTCAATTTATGACCGGGAGCAAGAAAGGGTAAGTTGTTATAAATCCATTTAAGTTTTGCCACCCCATACTTTTGTCGTCTTTATTTCTATGTGAGGAAGTGGGTCCTAAAATTATATTCTGCTTGGGGCTTATCGCGATTACTTTACTGTGAATAAGCACGAAACATAAAAGTTCTGATTGTTCTATGCAGATGAATCAAGTAGAAATTTAATAAAATCAAATAACAAAACATTCTGGCAATAGTGTTAAAGGTTTTTTCAATCTGAGAAAAAGAAAAAAACATTTTCAAGTTAGTCTTTACTCTTTTTAGTATCAAGATTGAACGACTTACACCTCTAAGAAATTTATGAAATGATGTTTAACTTATGTAAATTGATCAAATGATAATTAACAAATTTGTATGCTCCATACAATTAGTCATACCTCTGATTGAGTGATCATAGCGTATCTCTGATTGCTACCTTGTTGAGTATTTTTAGTAATATATTCATTCTCAAGAACTCAACATATCAATGGTGGCGTTGCAATTTTAATCCATAATAACGTAGAATGTCTGTCCTTAAATATAAATGACTTTTCTAGCGAATTGCATATTGAAGTTGCTGGCGGTCTGATCCCCAGTCTCAATCTCATTATTATTTGCGTACACCGCTCTCCTACTGGTAACTTTTATCAATTTTTGTTTTGATCAATTTCAAATTCTCTAATAGCTGATGCTTCCAATAAATTATTTCTTGATTGCCCGACTACTATGACAAATAAAATTACACCCACCTAAGATCCATTAACTTTCATGCCTGCACCAAGTAAAAATGATCTAAATACTCAATATTTCAATTTTCGAAAAGTTAAAAGCACGCGATGTAATTAATAAATTGAAGAACGGTAAAGGCCTAGATATTTTCAGAAATCTTCAACATTTTTGGAAATAACCTAAGAAACCAAGTTGTTTGCAACTTCGAATCTATGAAGTTGTTTGCAAGCCAACAATTCGGTTTCACAGCTGGTTGTTTAACAGTGGACGCTCTTACAGGATTTGCGGAATACGTCGTGGGATGTTTTGAGGGCTCAGAGTTTTTGGGAGTCTCTTTCTTGGACCTAATAAAGGCTTTTGATTGTGTTAATCACAGCATTCTATTACGACAACTGTATTATTATAATATTGATAATAAGTCATGCAGGTTGCTCTCGTCGTATTTAACTAATAGAAAACGAGTGGTACAATTTGACAATATACTATCAGGAGTAGGATCCTTAAGTTACGGTATGCCTAAATATTCTATTTTGGGACCGGTATGCCTATTTCCATCAATTGTGCTAAAATTATTTTATACGCTGATACCACCCTTCTTGCCAAAAGTTCAGGATATAAGGAGACAGTACCAAGCCAATAAAATGCTTTAGCTGATACAAAGGAGTGGTTCAGCAGTGATCTCACGACTTTAAATATGAATAAGTCAAGGAACATGTTATTTACACTCGGACCAGCTCTTGATTCAAATGATTGCGCCACTGCAACAATTTTCGGGTAACATGTTGAATCCACATTGACAATGCCCAACGAAATATATAAATTTGTACATCCATATTTATTTATATAGGGTCGCTTTTATGTATGGGAACGGTCGATTATTTTCTAAACTAAGATAGCTGAAAAAAAAAGTTAAATACAAAATATTTAGGGTTTTTTAAAATGTATTGAAGTAAAAAACAGTTACATTTTTTAAAATAGAACACCCGGTATATTACTCGATATTTCAATTCCTCTCAAAATTTTATTAATAATTTGTATAAAACACCATATACCTAAATTTTACCGTTTTCTAGATATCGAATTTTAAACAATATTTTTTAATAAATTTATAAAACATTTAGGTTCATTTAAT
>JAWQRJ010000215.1:0-24632 GCA_033557515.1 Diorygopyx duplodentatus
GATATAGTGACTAAAATTAAACGGCAAAGGGTGAAATGGCTTGGTCACATTTGGAGAGCGCGTGCAACATGCCACTCAGTGTTAGAATGGAATCCAGGAGGAAGGAGGAGAAGAGGGAGGCCACGATTAAAATGGTTGCAAGAGGTTGAAGAGGATTTAAAAAGAATAAGAGGATGGCAACAAAAGATGAGTGACAGAAAAATTTGGAAATGTATAAGTAAGAGGATTGGAGAAACGGACAACTGGGACTAATCCACCCAAGAATATGGATTTAGTAAGCTGAAAAGCGGCGCAACTACACACGGAGTGTTAAGCCATCATTCAATGTACTGGGAGGTTCTCAGCTCTTGTTCCCTTAAAAGTTCTCAGTTTCTTTCATTTTCCAATCACTACTAGCTTTAGTTTATGGGATCCCGTAGCATTGCTGCAAGTCATTATTGTTAGACGTTCTTTACTGCACTTATGTCCTGGAGCTTGATTTTTGCTTTCAAATACCAGAGTTCTTGTTGGCAAACATTTCCAGAGTAATCCTGAATCATCGGCGTTGTATACATGTTCGTAAGAAATCCCTTTTGATTGAACAAATTGTTCAAAATCATCTTTGAAATGTTCAGCAGCTTGTTCGTCGCAACATAATTTATTGCCGTACAGACCTATTTCTCTTATCCCGTGGCATTGTTTGCACCTTGTCACAGCCATCCTGACGATGCATCAAATGTTGTTTTGCTTTGACAGCAACAACGGGCCTCGAAACAGGCGTTCCCTCACTTCTCACTTGACTCACAGAACATAACAGTGCCGCATGCAGTTCTTGAAAAGTGCTGCTTTTTATACTTTTTCTTTTTTTTCATTGATGAAGAGTTGTCTGATGAGGCTGCGAATTGCATCAATTTATCCTTCTGTTTTAAAATGTCCCTAACTGTGAATTCTCCTATTCCATATTGCAAGCCTATTTGTTTTCTCGAAGCACCATTTCCAATTTTTTTAATCGGTTTTATTTTCTCCTGAATTGATAACAACTCTTTTCCCTATTTGCAACATTTTTCAAAAGTTGAAAACGCAAATTGAAAACGAATTTAGACTCGCGGATAATCCGCACAGTGGATAATCGGGAGTTTACTGCACTTTAAAGGGAATGAAAAACAGAATACTCAAGATATGTAGCACTGACTTTCATGCAGCAAATCTGACTAAATTAAAGGCTTTTTTTGTTGAAAATAATTTCCCACTTTATTTAATTGATAGAATATTATTTGACAATGTTTTGAACAATAGAATACATAGACTCACAGTCAGCATTTTTGACCCATTAAATGAAATATTAGCATGAGATAAAGAGAATTATTTTTTCAAACTCGATAGTTTTTCCCAAATAAAAAATTCGACATTCATTAGTGGGCATTGTAGAATTCGCAAGCGTTAAACTTCATTCGGAAACCACATGTAAGATCACACGAACGAGGAATATGCGGATATGCATCTGATTACGGCCAAGCAGGTGGCAATGGACACTTAGCGCAGAGGATGTTCGAAGAGCAATATACGAGGAGGCGTTGTCTACACTTTCGCGAACATCGATCAATGGCTGCAATATTGCTAAACCTCATTCCAATGGATTTTTATCTATGGCGTCACATCAAAAGCATTGTGTATTCTGCCCCGGTAAACACCCAAGAAGAATTGGAAAATTGAGTTCGAGGAGTTTTCGATGCATTAGATCCGATTCAAATTCGAAATGCAACTGTCAGTGGAATCCCTTCAACAATTCTGATTTGTTTGGAAAGGCATGGAGAACGATTTGAACATTTTCTTTAGTAATCTATGTCTTAAATTACCATAAAAATAAGCTAAAACCTTCTGAATTTTGTTGTATTAAGCGGCGGCAAATTCGAATATTTTTCGTTAAATGTCAATTTCGGCCATAGAAATACTGTGGACTGCATTTCTGATTCTATTCATTCAAACCGCTATAATTAATTAAACTACTTATTAAAAGATTAAAGGCCTTTCCAACGAGACCAAGTTTGTCAATTTCGGCAGGACCAAACCGAAGTTATAAGCATTTCTTCAGGCAGATGTTCTGCCCCCACCCCCACCCCTAATTCACGAGTTAGAACAAAAATCTTGAATCAAAATTATGTTAAATTTCTTCAAGATTTCAATGCACGTATTTTTCGTCATCCTTAAATTGTCATAATTTAGAAAAAAAATCATTTTTTCTTGTTGAACGTAACAATTACGACACATTTTACAGACAGATTTTTTTTTTCCAAAATTGTAGGACAAACGGTTTCCACTCTTATCTGGACACCTGTACATTCGATAAGATAAAATTGTTTGGTAGGTGCCATTTAAAAAAAAATACTTTTTTTCATTTAAAGTTTTCTTATTTCAAAATTCAATTTTATAAAGAATGAACGTAAGAATGTCCCCGAATGGTTAATGAAGTATGAATACTACATAAATAGATATTATATTACATGTGAATATGAATATTACATAAAACAGGCAAAAATCCACTTATATTACTGAAAGTTCAGTAATGTAAGTGGATTTTGGTCTGTTATTTTAGATCATTTATTAAATTAAACTGCATTTGTAGGCTTGAGGAAGACGTTAAGCTTTTTCCCTTAGCATGTGTGTTTTTAAAAACTAATTCAAAAACTCGCTGAAGGTAAAATAACTTTATTTGGTTTTGTTATGGAATACAAAAGTACAGTGACGTTCAAGAATAACTGGATTAAGGTGACATTGTGCAGAGCTTTTTTATACATTTATTATCTTCTGCTGGCTCAATGCTATTCCCAGTAGTTTTCCTATTGATCTTCATACGCCCTTATGCGTGCGGACATATTATTTTTAAAAGCCAGCAGTCGCTGCCGTAAAGTCATTCTTACCATGCAGTTAGAGAAGAAAGAATGAGCGTTACTGATGAAGTTGTTTTATCAGAAAGGCAGCAATTTGTCAACTGCACTGCGGGAATGTCGATGCTTGAAAGACTTACGACAAGGACCAATGTCGAGACAGGGTTTGAAGAAGATGATGACTAAATTCGAAGAGACTGGGGAGTGATAAGGTGCATTTTACCCTAGACAGACCAGTGAATACTCAGAACTGTCGCATATGGGGTACTGCACGTCCTAATGTTGTGCATCAACAGTCTTTACATCACGATTACATTATTGTATGGTGTGGTTTTACTGCTGATTTCATTCTTGGTCCCTTTTTTTCGAGGAGAACACTTCTCAGGGTCCTAAAAGGTGTTCCATTATGGGTACCCGTTACTGCGACCTTCTTCAGCAGCAGACCCACCTGAAATCGGTTGTTTATCAGACGCCAGCACACCGGGTATGTTTGTTCGAAAATCCCCTGTCCGTCGGTGTTGGCTGTGCAATGACCTTCGCGGCCACAACTTCGAACAACTGCTATAAAAATGTCTCGTCAAATAAATGTTCTTCTACTTATTATTGGACCTTTTTGTTCCACTATTTTTCAACAATTTTTACGATTTTCTCTTAATCTTGATGCCTAGTATCACCCCTCTGATTACAAATTTGATGAAATTTGGTTAAAAAGAGGTGCTGTATTTAGATTTGTGTGTCTGCTGAGTAAGGTGAGAGAATCAAGAATCAATCTCAGAGGGAGGAGGAGGGGTTTTCGTGGACGAAGTATATTTGAAAGAAATGGAAATCCGTGATGAACTGGATTAGGAGTAAAAAATAATGGCAGCAATGAGCTACAATGTATCGCTAATACACCTAGTTTTATCCTACTCACAGGCAAAGTTTGTAATTTCTTTAAAAAATCGTTTGCATTGTTCTTTATTACATAATAAAGAACTATGCAAACGATTTTTTAAAGAAATTACAAGCTGTGTAAGATGCTGTGTGCACTTAGAATCTATCGAAATTAACTGCGCAGTTGTTACTTCGTAGTGGCTTGAGTCGTTTCGACAAAACTACCCATTCGTAGCGTTGCAGATAGCGAAGGTCTGGGTATTTTGAAGCTTTGTCGTTTGATAGCGTTCACGCCAGATCTGAACTTCTTAATCCAAAGATTTGCGACTTCCTTCTTCGTCAAGATGAAATAAACCCACAACAGCAGTCCCTGTCCGATCGCCAACGTACAAAATACGTACGACAAAGCGACGCTTTGAAAAGCGTTCGCCAGCAAGCCGAACGTCCACGTAAACCCCGACAGGAAGAACAGGAGAACGCAGATGTTGATCTTGTGTTTCAGCAGTGATTTTCCGACGGCGCTCGTGTTGTTTCCGAATATAGACACGGAGATCTTTACGAAGATAACAATGTTGATTGACACGATTGCGGATACGGGTAGGAACAAGCTTAGATACAAATCCAGCCCCTCGATAAAGCAGTAATCGACGTGATTGTACGAGTTTGCGTTTACGGATAAAACGACTGTTATCGGAATTAACGGGACGATCCAAGCTAGTAAGATAAATCGCATCGCTCTATCGCCGAAGCCCGATTGAAAGATTTGAACCAGTTTTCTGTGTTGGATGTAGCAAATTATTAACATCCACATGAACTGGGATAAAATGCTAAAGTGCAATAACATTCCGTATAGCGTGCAGAAAAGATCGTTGGCGGTATCGACGATATCGAAAATTAGAATTAGAACGTTCTGTATCGCGATGGCGGCGGAATAATTCAACAAGATCTTCACGCTCTCCTCCCTCCTCCATTTCTCGAAACAAACCGCCGTCAGGAATATGAAGAGAACGCAAGCCAGGGAGATCGACGTCATCACCGCGGTGACGATGGTGACTCCTTTAGTTTCGGGTGCACCCAGCATTAGCGCGAAATGCGTCATGTGATCGAATGCGCAAATCCTGTAGTTCACGTTTGATGTCATCGTGCCGTCTCCCTTCCACTTTCCGAATATACTGATCAGCTCGCTGCTGATTCCGTAGTTCCAATAGGCGCACTCCGGCTCGCCTGAAAATCCGTCGTAACGCTCACCGAAAATCACCGGGAGAGGATGGATGAAAAACGGATCGTGTAAACCGGTTACAAACATACTGATCACTTGCCAATTAGGACGGTATTTTTCATCGTTGAAGAGGGCGTTGTTTAGGAACACGGAAGAAACCAAGAAAGCGTCGTTGGTACGATCGATTAGATCGTATATTTCAAGCAGGAGCTCCGACGGGATGTACGAAGCGATCAATAAGTCGGTTTTATCGATTTCTGTTGCATCCAGTACGTTTTGTAGGGTTACTACGGATATGGCGTCGTTCGTGGTTTTGTAAATAGCTATTCCGTTGGATTTACTGTCGATATGTACGACTTGCCCGATCGTTTGCTCTCCTCGTATTACGACTGGTGATAAGTCGCCGCTAGACTGGGCTTGGATTACCCTATCGTACGAGTACAGTATCATGTCGGTTGCGTTCAGATTTATTTGCGATGAGTGCAGGATCGAACTGTGATAACCCATAACAATCTCCACGTTTTCGATTGCAATTGCTACGTCGTACGTTTCGTTAGATTCGACGATCCGTTCCAAGCATTTTGCGATGAGGTAGACATCGTAGGCAATTACGTTTGTTGTACCACTTATGATCGCTAACATCCGACGATTTACTTCGTTAGCTGTTAGTTCGTCGTTCGTGAGGACCGCGTATAGTTCTTCGGTGATACCGACGGGATCGACAAAAGGGTTTAAAACGGGTTGGGACCACAGACCTCCCTGTTTAAACGTACCGCTGCTGGTTACCGGTAAGCCATCTTCGGTAATCACCAGCTCCGATGTCGGTACGACTTGGCCCAATCTCGACGTTCGCCACGTTATCGTCCGACCGTTCACAGTTAATTGTTCCGGGAAGCAATATTCGCAACTGGCCGTAGAGTAACCGTTACTTAAGATCATGATGAGCAGATCATATCCTGCGTGCATACCCCAGTATCTGGACGGCATATAAATGTGAAACCCCAAAGTTATCTTCGTCTTATTGTCCGTTTGTGGATATAAAACCATCAGTTTTGATCCCCAATCGAGTTGGGAGCCTGCAAAAATATTGCTGAGCGCTCGCTGCTGATCCACATGGAGAGTGTACGGTATACCCTCCGGATCCATATCCACAGTTATGTTTGCGACGAAATTATGATAGTTATCGGTGATTATAACCTCATTACTAACTAGAATCTCCGAATCGGAATGTACGTAGACTTTACAAGAATAAATTCCCAAACCTACACCGCCAATTCGGATCAATTCCATATCTCCCTCCGCGACAATCTCCCTGTCCATCTCCATCGATACTTCATCCCAAACGGCACCAGGGTCATCTGCTTTCATTCCAGAGACACACTCGACGGTTACCGGACCGCCCCCGTAATCCTTAACCAATTTCCGGTAATTCCGAATCGCCACGGCTATTACCGAATCTTCCTGCCTGTACATCCTGATCGAAGGTTGAGGATATTCCTCGAACACCTCGTCGCACTCCGCACAACTATCGTCCGCTTCGTCGTAAATAGCGCCGCACGTGTACCGACTCTTATACTTCGACTTCCCGTTGCACTCCCGCCCGCACATCTCGCGGTAGGTAGCACAGAAGTCCTCGTCCTCCGGGTGGTAGACGCACGCGCCGTACACTCCGGCCCTATCGCAGTCGGTGGAGAAGTGCGTTTCGTAGTCGTCGAGTTTGTACAAGCACTCGCCGCTCGTGCCCTCTTCTCTGAACGTCGGATATTTGATGATGCGGTCGCCGCCGTCGAGTCTGCTCTCGAAATAACCGTACTGCGGGTGCTTCTTCGCAAGCCAGTAGCGGTACGGACGCGTGTCGTCGGAGGCGACTACGGATCCGGGGTTCCTGTACGGGCAGTCGTATGGATACGACGTCTCGACAAGGCTGTAAACCTGGAAGTTGCTGAGGGACTCTTCGTTTTCCTGAAGGCCAGGCGGGACGACATTGTCTTGCATCTGAAAACGTAGAAACAAGGGAAATTAAAAAACTTGGTGAAGAAATTGAGAGCAAACGTAAATACCAAAGACATGATGATTATGAAATTTTAAAAAAAGCAAATTCGTTCAATAATTACAGAAACAATTAACACTTAACTAGAATAAGGAAAAAAGAAAGAAATGAATCCGAGAGTCCACGATCGGGATATTCAAAATTCTAAATTAAGGAATATAATTCTATCGAATGATAAAATTAATTGTATGAGGAGGTAATAATTACCAATAAATATAAAACATAATTTTATATAGTAATTGTTTAATATAGTAATACCATAATAATACACTTATTGTTAGCAATAAAGAATGATATTGCAGATACCCCTGAGGATGGAGACAGTAATTCTCCGAAACATGTACGATTGCAAATATAATTAATAAAAACACAATCAGTGAGTATAGTATTCATCTAATATTTTAATTATATGTCGCCTGATTGATTATGTATCCAAATATTAATCAATTAATTTTTAGTGCATTATTGATATTTGCATTCATTTATTACAACTTTTATGCCCGGTTGCATAAAACATTCCTGAAAAGTTGATCTGATCTGATTGGTTAACAAATCTGTCAACACGACAACTGTGCTTTGTGCAACCGGGCATAAAAGTGGTAGAAAAATTGATTTTCTTTTACTAAAAAAACTTCTACCTACCATTTATCTGAGAATGGGATTTTTAAATAAAGGGGCTGAATTACAAAAAATTTAGAAAAAAAAACTATTTTTCTAATTCATTGCTGGCTCTGGCAATTAATATTAACCAATACAACTTACCAGTGCTTTCTCCATTAACATCAATAGCAATGTAAAAAACTGGAACCAAATACTCATTTCGGCGTGTGTTCTTGTAGCGTAGTGTCACGACAACTAATATTACTTTAGTATCATCAACTTTATAACTGGACTGACATCTCTGTCGTATTAATCAAATTGCTCAACTAATTTAGATACCAAATCCCAGAGTTAAACTTAATTAATTAAACTTAATCCCAACAATCTGGTGTGGTGGAACATTTATCAGAATATTAACTGAAATGCTGTGGTAGTAATCTTGATTGTGTGGATATCTATAAATTCAAAGATATAGCTTTTCAACTTAAAATTCCCTTTATGGTTATCATAAAATTGAAGTTTTTTTTAATTAAAATGAGTTTGACACAACTGGACATGGTGAACAACTATTTCCTTTTATTAGCATTAGAAATGAGACTCTCTATGGAATTGATATTTATTTAATGTGATTACTCAAAATCTAGTATCCCTATTGGTAAAAATGTATGGTAAAATTTACTATGATGTAAAAACAAGGCTTGGTTTGCGTTTTTATTTGTAAGAGAACACAAAGTTCTTTTTTTATGGTTCTACCACAGATTGATCGATTCTATTAACATATACTTAAATTAATTAGTAATAAATTAAATTAAATTTTAAAAGCTTAAAATAATTAAGACAAAGACCATGAAATGAATTGATTTGACAAATGATTTTTTTGACGATATTAACTGGCAAAAAACTTCATTTAAACTTCAATATTCGTACCACCATTCGCTGATTTTTTCTAAAAATTTAAGTGACAGCAAGAATTTTGCCCGAATTTTTTTTAATGGAACACTAAAAAGTAAAGATAATCATGAAGTTAGGAGTTATATATAGGTAGCGAGAAACATCCGCTTTACCATGGAGGTAGAAAGGGATGGTCGTTTACCCTTTCTTGATGTCCTAATATCCCATTTATCCAATGGTAAAATAGGTCACACTGTGTAGTCGAGCACTTGATGAGGCGGAGAATGGGACCTCTCCTCTTGCGCTTTGGTTTCTTACCTGAGCCCTTTTAATCCAAACACAGGTATAAATGTACAATAGAGAAGCCAGTATATTCTCTAAACTTATTTCCTGTTCTGAATATAACGGTTAGTTTAGTCTTGACTGAGCACCCAAAGCGTTCGAATTGAACTCACAATTGAACTAACGAGTTGTCATTTCATGGAAATGGCAACTCGTTAGAGCAGGAAGCAGAATTTGCATCAATGTCAGTGAAGAAACTTTTAGGAAGCATGAACTTGGATGTGCCAATTGTGACATGTTTTGTGTATTCTAGTATTGTATACTAGAATTTGCTTCCGTTTTTCTGCTATTTCTGCAAATGTAATATGCAGAAAATGTAAGAGTGATGTGACTTGTTCCTAATGCACTTTACGAGGCTAGGGTTTTAAAATTAGTATGTCTTGCAAATGTGAAGAAACCCAAATGATTATTCATGTCCGGTGATACAAAATTCGTGCGAAGTCAATCAACATTTTGTTTTTATGATGCGATTGATTATTGGGAATCGGTCATGAAAGAAATTCCCATATAAAATAAATATTTTCTGCAGTTTACTAGCATCGACAATTCAACATATGCAGCAATCTTACACAGTATTCACACAGCAGCATCTGCAGAAGACGAATTCGCCAAGTCTAGTAATGGTACATGGAAGAAGTGATGCTTTTCATCTTCGTTTGATGTTTCGTCATTAGTTGCCAAATATTGCGGTAAAGTTGTAGACACGTCAGTGATGAGCAGTTTTTGTGGTGAATGCAATTTATATAAAAGCAAAAAAAACTAGTTATCCAGTTGCCTACGATATGTGGTATGAGTCTCACGCACCTGAATGTACCGTAAATCATATAGGAAGCTCTGGGAAAATGGAGGTCGTTGCCATTGTGCAAATGTTTTCGCCATCCATAGAAAAACATGGTGCGAAGTACCTCACATACGTCGGTGATGGCCATAGCAAAACATTTAGTGGGATTTTGAAAAGCGAACCGTACGGAACATATCGAGAAGAGAATAGGAACGCGACTCCGGAATGCTAAGAAAACTAATAAAGGAATTGGTGGAAACGGAGCTAAAAAACTTACCGATAAGCTCATTAACGAGCTCACTAAATTTTACGGTTTAGCCATTCGCCGACATGCAAACTCGATGGAAGAAGTGAAGGAAGAAATTTGGGCAACTTTCTACCACAAATGTTCTACAGATGCAAAACTTCAACATTAAAATTGTCCAGTAGGCGAAGATTGCTGGTGCAAATGGCGCAATATGCCACCTCTGACTGCAGAGGTTTAAAAAGTCATTAAATCAGTCTATGAAGATTTATCACGAGATGAACTGTTCACCAGATGTTTAGAAGCGCAAACACAAAATAACAACGAATCATTAAATTCATTGATCTGGACTTCCGATCCTAAACACCTGCATTCTGGCACAAAGATCATTGAATTAGCAACTTTTCTTGCGGTGATTATCTTCAATGAAGGTCAAATTGGCCACATAACTCAAGCTTCTCCCATCGCCGTTATGAAGCGCCTATCTGCCGCTCCGAACGATTCTTGACCGACTTCACTAAAACAGCGAGAACTGATGCCACAGGCCTGCCATCTAGCGTGCAAGGAGTCACGAGGCGGGCTTTTAAACTTGACGAGTGTATGTATCTTGTCGAGTGTATGCATCACCCATCTTTGTAGGTCGTATACCTCTCAATACACAGTGTTTTGAAACCCGATGAATCATTTAGGCTAACCCTGTATATTTATTTAGTACACTAAAAAGATCCCAAAGAAAGCAAAAAAAAGCCTTCACACGGGATGCCTGCCTTAAGTAGTACTTTTCATTTAATTCATTTATTGATTATTGATGATATAATTTTGTGGTTTGCTTAATTGTGATAAAATTTGATCATTATGTTTCGCATCCTCACAATCTAAATTACCTGTAACAAATTTAATTGTGCTTCCCAATTCATTTATTAATCCTCTTTCTTTTCTGAGTTTTAAATTTAATGCGTGCATTATTATATGTATTATTCCTTCAATACTTGTATCATTGATAAAAAGCATATAACTTTCCTTGTATTTATAATATAGCTGTAGTATAAAACTTAAATCTATTGGGTTATTAGCTCAAAATATAGCTTGCTGTTGTAAGCTATTCCTAACCGGGTTGGTAGTACACCTGTTGGGTCTTCAATCTCCGTAATCTCTAACCTGCAATATTTCGAACTTTTAGTTCATTTCCATGTGCTGTTTTTTACCTTTAATTTGGTATTCAATCCTCGTTTTATTTCAATCCTGAAAATAGAACTATCTATTTTGAACAATTTAATATGCATTATTTGCATTAGTTTAGTAAAGTTTGGTGTTGTTTGTACTGATGCTTTTATGGAATGTTTTTTATGTTTGGATTTTTTACAGATTCCCAATTACCTTTCTTTATCTTTGATTACTTTTATTCGGATAGGTATTGTTTTGGAATGTTTGTAAATCGCTTTCTTCAAATTCATCTGGGTTCAAGTTGAAAATTTCAAGTTATCAACGGCGTTTATTAACCTTATTATTTCGATACATTTTTTAATTCTTCGAAACAAATGATATTAACTTTGTGTAGAATATCCTACACCTAAAATGATTTGTTACTGGGATAAATCAGTTTAAAGAAAATGTATCCGTATAAGTAGTTATTAATAATTCCAAATCTAGAGTGCTTTGAAACAACCAACTCAATGTTAGTCTATTTGACAGTTAGACTCGCTCTGTGCACGTGTATCATTATATTGTTATTAAAATAAGTTAAGTTTTTGTTGTAAAATGTCGCGATTAGGATTCTCTAATGAAGATTTCTTTACTAATCATCTATGGAGAATGTAACAGAATAATTGAAAGAGCGTGTCGTGTATATTCTGAAAGATATCCAGATCGTCCAAATCCAGCCTAAAGCATATTGCATAGACTTCCAAGAAATTGCAAGGAATATGGTTCCTTTTTGCCAAAAGTTTCAAGAAACAAGCCGTTACTTGATGACGAGGATACAGAAATTTTGGTCTTGGCATACTTTACTGCACATCGAAATAATTCACTTAAAGATGCCGAAATTGCTCTTAGACTTTCAACTCGAACAATACATAGAATTTTAGTAAAACACAAATGGAAACCATTCAAATATCATCAAGTACAAAATTTGAAGGATGAAGATTTATCTACTCGAGTTGAATTTTGCGAATGGTTTTTATTAAAAACGGAAGAGAATGATAATTTTACTAAGGATGTAATATGGACTGACGAGGCAAAATTTTGTAGAAATGGCCTTTATAACAGGCATAATAGTCATTTTTGTTCTTCAGAAAATCCGTGAGTTGTACGAGAACGCAATTTCCAAGATTCTTGGAGTTTTAATGTATTTTGTGCCATAAAAAATGGAAAAATTTTGTGGATTTTTTTTATGATCAAAACTAAAATTCGGAGGAGTATGTAGACATATTGAGAAATGTTGTGGGAGAAGCACTGCAACATCTTCAAGAAGAAGAGATTCACAGTGCGTTTTATCAAACTCGCCATCTGTATTAGATGGTATGTTTGAAGATAGGTGGATCGCTAATAATGGTCCATACAAGTACCCACCTCGTTCGCCTGATTGACCTTTGGACTTCTATGTTTGGGGATACATAAATAAAAATAAGGTATAAGCAGATCTTGTTACTACAATCAAGAATGATCTGCAGTGTTGAGTCCGCGCTGCTTTTAATAATATTATGACCACCCCAGACCGGATGATGAAGGCACATACGCAATACCAAAAAAAAAATCAATGTTTGGGCAGCTATTGTTGAGAAGAGAATTTTAGGGCCTTACTTTATTGAAGTATTTACACTTACTTAGAAACCATGTCATTCCTGCCCTATTACTTCTCTACCCGGATGGACAAGAACCTCGCCTCCCAGGCCTAAATAGTTTAAAGTACCAACATGATGGAGCACCACCTCATTACCACGCACAGGTTCGGAACTATTTGAATGAAAGATTTTCAGGCCGTTGGATCGGACTACGTGGCCCAATTGAATGGCCCCCGCGCTCACCTGACCTCACCCGTTTGGACTTTTTTTGTGGGGGTTCTTTAAGAATAGGGCACTTTGCAACCTACCAGATTCTATTGAAATTTTGAAGAATAGAATCGAATAGAATGTTCACAATATTAACAGACAAAAAAACAATTAAAAAAGAGACACATAATATTGCAAACAGCTGAGAGTAATAACTTCAATAAAAATACACTTCTAAAAATGGCAAACAAAATAAAATATAACTATAATTTAAGAAATATTACGAGCCTAGAAAACCATAACAAAAAAATACAAGATTCCACGAAAAAACGTTTCATATAGACTGGAAAAAAGCTCATAAATTCAAAATACAAAATAGATCAAATGAACACAAACGGATTATATTTATTGGAATGCCATAGTTGCGGAGCAACATACATCGGAGGAATTGGAAGAAAACTAGAAAAAATAAAAAGAACACAAACATAATGAAAATTACGCATTCGGAAGACACTTTTTCACTTATTCAGACGAATTTGACCCTATACTAAATTCAAAAATATTAAATTATGAAAGCAAACGTTAGAACTACTGGAAGCATTCGAAATTGATAATATCAAAAACAAAAGAAATAATGTAGAATATTTAAATGAGCAAATAAATCCAACAAAACCACAAATATACAAATCATACACACTGTAAAATTTAAAATTCTCAATTTTCATCATATGAATGGCGTAACACAAGATTCAAAACCAACACACGTTCAATAAAACGAAATAGTACAGCCAAACAAAGCTAAAAATAGATCCACACGTTATACAGAGACAATACAAATACACAACAAACAGTGAAAACAAAAAACAGTTAATAAAAACGCATAACATAGTAAAGATCAGAGGAAACAACAGAAAGTTAAGGGGAAGAAAGCGACAAACATCAATAGGTAAAACACTATTTATATTCCTACGATGCATATAAATAAGAACAATGTCATTAAATGGAAGAAAAATTGAACAACAGAAAGAACGCTCACGAAGACTATAGATATAAAATTAAATATTAAAAATCAACAAAAAACATCTAACAATAAATTAATCTCCAAAAACTGCAAAAAATATTTTATAAATATGACAACGTTTAATTTATTTTTAATTTTTTATTTAAAGAAAAAAAGAGGAGTAAGTAAAAATAAATTTTGAGACATGTTACAACTAATTTAAATAAATAATTTATTTTGTTCATACCGTTATTAATGTATAGTTAGAGAAATAAATTCATTTGTTGGTTGATTGCAGCTCCTCTAAAGATGGACAAAATAGTTTGAAACATGTAGGGCAGAGAACATAATTAAAATAAATAGGAGTAAAAGTAAAACCAGAAGTGTACAATAATTAAATGGCAAAAGATCATTAAAAGAATCTTTACAATTATAATAATAGTATTCATTGCTAAATGACCCATTAGCTCAACTTGAGTGGCTCCATTCACAACTTTTTCCACTGGTACTTTTTCCACGTAAGTTTGGCTGATACTTCTATCTGGATGTCTTTACCTCAGAAGATAAGAATAATTACAATTCTTTCAGCTGTCGTGTAAACCATCGTAAGAGATATTTTTGAATATTGTAAACTATCGTAACACAGTTTTCAGGCATATGTTTCTTACTTGTTCGTACTTTGCTTATTTATGTCAAAATCCAGATACATAAATGCCCAAAATTTGACATTTATGACTTCAAAACTTCCCATAATATTTTATTATCGTTTCCTAGCCTGTACAATAGTTTTTACCTGGCTGAAAATACCAAGGTGTATATTTAGAGCTTTCAGAGACGTCAACTTTTACAAAAAAAATTTTCAATTTGTCAATATCATGTTATTGGTATCGAGAAACCGAGAAAAAATATAATCATGTTTTGTGTGATTTCCAATGTTTTCTTATATACTATTCCTAACTGTAGTAGCAATGAAAGAGCTATTGGAGTTAAGAAATTTCATGCAAAAACACCGAAACAAGACATCATCATCCTCGTCCTGGGAGATTTTAATGTCTACGCAAGAAAAGAAGAATGTTTGAGAGAAACATCCGGAAAACAAACAATCCATGACATTGTCACAAATGACAATGGGCACAAGCTGTGTAATCTAGCAAAAGCTCTAAATATATATAATTATAATAAAATTTAAGGATAAATGGAAAACCAAATAGACCACATACTCGTACCAACGGATAAACTACGTAAAATAACTGACCCCAGAACATACCGATGGGCAAATGCAGACGCCGACCACTATCTCATAATATCAAAGATGAAAATAATAAGCTAAGAAAAACATATAGAAAAACAATACGCAAGCAAATATAGAATAACTAAGCAATCAACAAACAACAGATGAAATCGAGAAACACAACCACAAAACTATGCAGACTAAAGAAGAGGTAGTGCAACAACACCACAAGAGAATTTTACGATTAGATTAAGAGAGCGAACTACAAACTCCTAGTCGAAACATTAGGAATAACAAACAAGGACGGAATAACTATACAGCAGGAGAAAGAAGTAAAAAAAGGTCTGGCAGGAAAGCACCTACAAAAAAGCATCATTATATTAATTCATTATATGAAGAATCCCTGCAAGAGAATATGGCAAACGGAATTATACTAATAGAAGTATTCGCAGAAACAGAATTGCAGTAGAAACCTCCCTAAATCAGAAGTTATGAAAGCAATTAAAAAAGCAAAAAACAACAACAATAAAGTGCCAGGTGCCGATGAAATGGAAACAGAAGAAAATGCCGAAAGAATGGAGCAAATGGATCATAAAACCGCTGTACAAAAAAGAAAACATTGTTTAAAAAAAAATTGCGAAAATTATAGAGCTGTCACGTTACTAAGCACAGCATACAAAATATTCTCAAGCACACTGAAAAGAAGGTTAAAGAGTCTTGCAGAAAGAATACCTGGAAATCATCAGCAAAGTTTCAGACCAGGCCGATCAACAATAAGTGCCATCCACACATTAAGGCAAATAGCCGAAAAAGCACTAGAATACAACATAGAGCTTCGCATTACATTCATAGACTTTAAAAGCGCCTATGACAGCGTCAATAGGAAGGAAATGATGACAGAATCAGAAAACCTAGAGATACCCCAGAAAATAATAAACTTGATAAAAATTACCTTCAACAAGACAGAAGCAGAAATACAGCTAACTAAATACAGTAATGCAACTCTTTAACCTAGCATTGGAGGGGGTTATGAGAAGGACCTGAATAACAGACACAATAAGCATCAACAAGCATACATCACAAGCAATTGCATATTCGGACGATTTAACAATAATAACAAGGGCAAAAAAAGAACTTCTTATAATTTTGAAGAGTGAGAAACAGGTGGGGGACGCTGAGATGAATGACGTAATAGATAACAAATAAAAGATAAAGCAAAAACAAATACAGTCCTATAGCTAATCAACAAAATGTAAAGAACTCAGAGAACTGATCCCTCTCAGAAATTGGATCAAGAAACCTTAAAAGCAAAAAGAGAGCTATAAGCCACAGGGATTGAGAAGTGAAAAGAAGAAAACCAATTAATAAATAGGAGTGAGGTATAGGACTTGTGCGTATATGGCATCTCTTCTACTGTTTCGATAAATTAACATCGAAAATCATGTCATCGGAAATATACCGCGTGATTATAAATGATTGTGATTTTTTTGTTTTCCAAAACGTCAAATAAAATAAAATTCAATGTCGTTTATTTACGAAACCCCTAACCTAAAAAGTAATCTTGACATAAAGTGGGATTATTACCAAATCATCGGGGATGCCAACCCGGTATAATAATATTATTATTTCTGGTGACCATGATCTAATTTCAGGATCTGCTTGTTAAGATGAGTGGTGACCAATACATTTCTGATAGTGCTGGTATCATTAATAATTTTCATACTTGATTAACAATTAGTTGAGACATAGAACTTTTCGGAAATACACCCGGCGGGACATTCTTATATACATTCTTTACAAAATTGAATTTAGAAATAAGAAAACTTTAAACGACAAAAAGTAATTTTTTTAAATGGTACCTACCAAATATTTTTATCTTATCGAATGTAGAATTAAAATTGTCGTTAAACGGTATTGGGTTTCACTATAATGTCACCTAAAATGAATCCTTATCCGATGAATTAAGGTTTTTAGAGCTCTTGCTGCAAAAGCGATCCTTTGACAATACATTCATTTGTTGTAAATTGGGTTTTTTAAATTGGGTTTTTTAAATTGGGCCTACAAATTAGTTTTTTTTAATTGTTGGCATTGATCACGAAATAAATTCATAATATCAATATTGGAGTAATTATTAGTTGCCATTTTAGAATACATTAAGGACGTTGTCAAAAACTAAACATGTGAAATATCTTGATAACTTGATTCCCAAATGATATCTGCATTAAGTTGTCTTCCTAAATATGAAATTAATCAACCTAAGTTACATAAACGTCAAAATTGATAACTAATTTGTAGGCAACCCAATTTACAACAAATGAATGTATTGTCAAAGGATCGCTTATGCAGCAAGAGCTCGAACACCCTTAAATAATCCGAAAAAGATACATTTTAGGTAAAACCTAATACGGTTTAACGAGTATTTTAATTCTACATTCGATAAGATAAAAATATTTGGTAAGTGCCATTTAAAAAAAATCACTTTTTGTCGTTGTTAAAGCTTTGCTATTTCAAAATTCAATTTTGTAAGGAATGTATGTAAGAATGTCCCGCCGGGTGCATTTCTCAAAAGTTCGATGTCTCAACTAATGGTTAATGAAGTATGAACATTATCGCATAAGTAAGTCTAATTATGAAAATTCGAGTTTTCAAAATGTTGCTGTGGATGCACAATGTTTTCGAAAAAAATCAATATCTCGAAAACGATTAAGTTTAGGCTTGGCAAAGGCATTACGAAAGTTGTTAAAAACTAAATGTAGATCAAGAAAAAAAATTAAAATTGTGGTCATTCTATTTAAATTAGCAAAACTTCCGCTATAACTGGAACCGCCAGCTTATTGCAAATATTTTTATCTTTTAGTTCTCTTCCCACCATATTCAAATCCAAATTTTCGGACTTGTAGCGTTATCCATTCCCCATATATTTCTAATGGACGGTCAATGATGGACACCTGTATGTAACAGCTGATGGAGTAACCCAAGAAAATATTCCATGAAACGCAAATGAAACAAAACATGGTAAATTTATGTATATGCAAAACCACCCCTTATCTAACAAGTTTTTGCACATACAGTATGATGAAACTAACTTCATCACGGATGGAACCAATGCTTTTTATTGTCGTTTGAGCTATTATTTTTGGAATAAACTGTAAAATAACATAATAATCAATCACAACCTACATAATAATAACATCTTAACGAGGAAACGATACGCTGACGACATCTTGATCATTTGGATGGGAAACAATATACAACAAATAACCACTTCCCACGGACAATATAAATAAAATACACCCTAAAATTATGTTCTCCTAAGAAATGGAACATAACAATGAAATAAACTATTTAGATTTTAAATTAATAAAATTTAAAACAACACATTACAGACAAAAATACACAAAATTTACATACCAAGGTTAAAATCTTACATAGATTATAAAAATTAATGAGCAATTACAACTTAACAGCTACCTTCAAGGCCACAAATAC
Organism: Diorygopyx duplodentatus; assembly: GCA_033557515.1. Classification (NCBI taxonomy): domain Eukaryota; kingdom Metazoa; phylum Arthropoda; class Insecta; order Coleoptera; family Scarabaeidae; genus Diorygopyx; species Diorygopyx duplodentatus. The sequence continues at coordinate 18,572 of JAWQRJ010000215.1, forward strand.
TAATATTAACCTATTAATAAACACTAAAACTAATATGGACACACTAAAAATGTAATATAACCAACAAACTATTTATTATTATTTTACCAGTACTACAGAATACAGTTCGACGTTACTGTCTCGCAACATCTGGTATAATCTACGCCCGATTGGCACTAAAAGAATTTTCTCGTCCAACAGGCAAAGTTTTAATTTTTCAGTACAATTTCCACTGCAACTCTTTCCCCTTTGGAATAAAATTCTATTTAAAACGCTTTGAAGTGCTGGTACGTACATGGTTGCAGCGAAAGCAGGGATAAAAACAAAAGCCGGTTCATTTCTACAGCTACAATATGTCCGCTATAAATAATGCGTCGCTATGTGAGTGCATTTTTTTCCTGCTGTCTACGATAACGACGTTTACGTCATGCTGCGTAAAAGCACAACAATAATCATAACAGAGAGGGGTTGGGAACAAATGAGGAGCGACTTTGTGTGTTTCCCCATTGGAAACACGTGTGCCATTTCATTATAGTAAGCGCGTAATTAGACAGCCAAATGACAATTGTGCATTAGTATAAACGAAGTGTGAAATAACAGTAATTTCCCCAAAAAAAGTTGCAAGTAGATGGATTTCCAATATACTAATGAGCTGGTGTGAAACGCTCACATGACTTCTCTTATTTCATTTATAAAATGTATAAAAATAGTTCATCAAAACTTCTAAGTTGACGTTGAATTATAATCGGACCTAATTGACCTACTAAGACTACGTTGTGCGCCTGGTAAACATATCGCAGGAACGGTCAATTAATTGAATACCAAATTCGGGCGGTTAGTTAAACATGAGCATCGATCACATGTGCAGAAGACGTGACACACGGCGATATAAACAAGGTGGACATGCATTGGATCAGTAACGATCAAGAGGCAGGTCCTGGCAATCGTTAATCTAGAGGCAGGAATGACGCGGACATTGATGAATGCCGTGCCGTCTCCACCATCCGCAGGATTACACCGCCGACAGGAATGTCAACAGGTATCCTTTATTAAATATTTCACATTATATACTAGAGCGCAAAATTGGATTCTTCCAGCAGCCCTGAAAACGAGCCTTCCACTAATTGGACGTTACTAGATAACCATTCAAATTATTTTGTCATAATTAAATCGACTGGAGTAAATAGGACATATTCTGCCACCATAGTGAACCGATATCGGCAACTGGAATCGAGAACTATCAAAGCTGAAAGCTTCCCTTTCTATCAAAATGGTGTTCTGAAACTCATCTAGCGGAGTGAGGAAATCGACAAATCCCATTTGTACTACGGTAATACTGCAGAAATGCGCAGAGGGAGGGAGAAAGAGAAACAGAAGTGTCTTTAACGGATTTGTAATCAAAATTTAGTGGTTTTCTATTAAGCCAAATTATAAGAGATACTTGTGAATTTATATTTTATAGTTAAATAAGTTAAATGAAGAAAATCTTATATATTATTAAATATTATTAAACGCGCTAATCTTGTATGTGTATGTATATTCTAATCTCGAAGATGGCTTTAAGTTGCCGGCCTATACCGTCAGATGGAGTAAAGCGGATCAAAATTTCACTTTTTTTGCTTTTAGGGAACTTCGAGAATTAAGAAAATTTCTAAAAAAATGATTTACCCTTCATGATTACTCTTCATGTGTGTCCTTTCATATGCCAGTAAAATTAAAATTTTAGGAGACAAAGTTCAAATGATAATTTTTTTGATACACCAGTGCGCTGCAGTGAACTTGAATCTCACGCTCTGTTTCAGCTCTCCACAATCATCGTTTTCAGCAGTTTCATTTTTTGATTGTGGATCATCTATCCTCTCTTCGGGAAACAGATCAGTAAGATCTCTTCCTACAACACATTTGCCAGGTTCAATGTTCATTCTCTTCCTTGCTCTGCGACCGTTTCGTGCTGCAGGGGATTTAGAAGATCAATTTAGAAGAAAAATGGTATCTTCTTATTTCTGACAAATATTATTTCCTTTTTCTCCTGAAAATTCCGTTAGTATATTTCACGAAGTAATTTCAGAAAAGAAAACATGAATAAACCTTCATATTAAGTATGAACATGAACTTAATTCAATTTTTAATTTTTCAAGTTGAAGTGTCGTTAAATTAATTATAAATCTTCAAACAAAGTAATCGATTCTAAAATATGAGGGTGTTTATCTAAGCTGTTCAGGCTTTCTTTTGTTTTTTCCGAAACAATGCATCGTCTACTAGATATCCTGAAAAAACTGAAAATCGTTTTGAAATTTTTTTTCAAATGTGAATATTTTCCATATTATTTATCGTATCAAAAACATTCGAGAAAAAAACTTGTAGATATCAAAACATTCTGTAGGATAAATAATAAAAATATTTTTTTGCACCAGTTTCGAGATATGACCCAAAGTTGTATTTTTTAAACTGATTTTGACATTATTAAATTATTTGATTTTTTCCTTTGCCAACGGTATAAGGTTCGAGATGTTTATCTTTCATAGTTTAGGAGATATGGAGAAAAATCATATTCCACACAGATTTTTAACCCACATCGCACTATCCATGATTAAGAACTATGTTTTGTTTTCGTAACAAAAGACTCCATATCTGGTATTTATTATCTTTTGTGCTTTAGTAGATTCATAGAAAAAAGATTTTCTAAAAAAACAGTTTTGCTCAAATTTAGTACGTCAATAAATTGGTTATAAAATTAATATAACCATCAGTATAATTTGCAGCCATTAAAACTATTTTTTAGCTATCAATTTAGAAGAAAAATGGTATCTTCTTATTTCTGACAAATATTATTTCCTTTTTCTCCTGGAAATTCCGTTAGTAGATTTCAGAAAAGTGATTTCAGAAAAGATAACACGAATAAACCTTCATATTAAGTATGAACATGAACTTAATCCCATTTTTCATTTTTCAAGTTGAAGTGACGCCAAATTAATGATAAATATCCAAACAAAGTAATCGCAGTTTCATTTGATCTAATTTCCTTGAGGTGTTCAATCACTGAATGAGCCCATCGCTGTTGCATTTCTTCAGCAGAAGTTGCTGTTGTTTCTGGAATCTTTGTTATTATCTTCTTGGCTTTCCGCTGGTCGCCGCGTCGGTGAAGAAACTCTCCGTTGACGTTTCGCTGTTCGTTGCAGACGGCATCTTCAGAACTAACTGATGAAAAGAAGATTGAACACCGGCCGCGAAAGCCTACAACAACGTCTATCTTTGTTATTAGTTTTATTGGGTTAAAGGGAGCAACTTCAAAAGACTCGAAGCCAGATTTAACATTCTGTGACGAAGTGGCATTAATACGCTCAAATATCCTCTTCAACAACTGGAGAAATTCAGTTTATGGAAGTGTGCCACGGTTCTTTGTCTTCCATTCAGTTAGCATTTGTCACCATGCTACTTTCAAGGGTCGGAAGTAGGTAATACCAAGAGGCTGAAATGAATGTGTGGAGTTAGGTGGAAGAAGTACAAAGCGAATGTTATTCTTCTCACATTCTCGAGCAACTTCTAGTGTAAGGTGACTAGATAGATTGTCCCCTCTAATACCTTTGGACCTACCAATTTCCTACAATAAGGAAGAACAATGGTAGAAAACCAATCCTGAAAGAGAGATACATCAAACCATCCGCTCACATTTCTATTGTATGCTGCACCAGCTATTCCTCCGTCTGTACATGTGCGTAGCCTTGTATGGTCCGTAGGGGGGAAGGACTTGTCCATCAGCTGTTCCACCAGGTACCACTACACTTGTGCTCGCTTTACTTGAATCTGTAATTCTATCTGGGTGTTCCATTCTACGTATAACTTTTACGGAACCCGGTCATCCGTGAAATTTGTTTCATCGTAGTTGATGATGTGGGGCAGTGGAACACCTTCCAATGACGTTTGAAGATGATCAAAGTACTCTTGTAGCATTTCCCGTGTCACAACAGCCCTTGACCTCTTAATGTTTTGAGTTAATCTCACTGTGAGATCTATGACATCTTTTTTGTTCAAATATTGTTGAACAATTATTCTTATGTCTAAACTCTGGGGAGGATATGGGCAATTTTCCTCATTCAGACTGAGAACAAGTTGTCTGCCATATTTCAAAAGTTTTTGGCTTTCTTTGGACCATCTCTGAAGTGTTGCCCTACTACCCTCTAGTGTGTGTGGCCTACATATAGCAAAATCTTTGCTCTTTGAATTGCAGATGGAAGGGTTATCTGCCTAAGCCTAAGCCAAGAAAAAATACCTAAGCCAAGAAATTCCGAAACAAGTCGCAGTTGTCGCAGTTGTGAGCGTTACTTCCAACCACCACCGGAATGGGCCCACTGCGCTTTAGCGGCCTTCTGTATAAAGAAGCTGAAAGGTTCGAACAATGTGAAATTAACCGACACGATTTTCGTAATGGATGGAACGGCATTCGAAACGTATCAAAGTGAAGTTGACCAGGCTGAAGTTATCGATAAACCTGTTCTGCAACTACAGCAGCCATCGCTCCGAAGCGCGAGATTATTGGTGCGCCATGGTGCACGTTCGGCAAAAACCCGAGAGAATAAAAAGACGTTTTACTATTTTCATCAGTTGATATTGAAGCACAACGCTCAAGAAAATACGTTGAGAATTAAACTTATCCATGGTAGATGACGATACATCCTGTTAGCAACACCAAGAAACTTAAATGAATAGTTTTAATTTAGTCACCTCCTGAGGTGAGGATAAATTTTCCGCTGTAGAATGTGTTGGATGAAGATCAAGAAATCTGAAGCACACCTAGGAGATGGCTGGTTTGTAACACCATGGCATCTTTTACTTTCTTTTACCTGAATGTATAAGAGAAAGTGTTGTATTCGGTCAAAAATTTTAACGGTGAGATTTTGATATTTCTGGGTGAATTAGTATGTACGTTCGTCTGTTATCAATACTTCTCCTATTTCTATTCATTTTAGGAAAAAAGTTTAATTGTTTGAAATTTATTTTTTTGCGAAAAATGGCAAATAACTCCTAAACGATACGACTTTGCGTAAATATATGTTTATATTAAATAAAAAAAAAATTATAATAAAATCAACCACAAATTCGATAGAAATTAAAAATGCGATAATATACAGGATGTTCCATTTAAAAAACTGAAGTTACATTGCGTCTAGAAGAAATGGAATACTTGTATATATGAAAATGTTATGGGGGACAAAGTACTCTAACTTTTATATCAAACATTTTTTGCTTACATGAACTGTAAGAGGAGTAAGGGTCGTACTACTGACCTCGTTGTAAAATTGTCCAACAACTCCTGAACGATGTGACTTTGGGCAAATGTATGTTTAGTAAAATCCATCTTAAATTTGACAAGAATCTCAAAAATGTAATAATATAGGAGTGATAATAGTCGCATAGCGTTTAGAAAAATGGGACACCTGCTTATATGAAAATACTTCTCTCTGGAAGAGAGAACTGAAACTATACAACTTTTTATTCTAATTTTTTGCTTAAAATGATAGAAATAGGAGAAGAAGTGTTGACCACAGACGGACGGACACACAGAAAGGCCGATGCCCAAAAATGGCACCATTAGTCTTAAAATAGCCCAATTCGCCAAGACATATTAAAATCTCAACAAAATTTTGGCCCAAATGCATTAATTTCTCAGAAAAAATATTGAAAAACAACAGACGCTGGAAATATTGCTTCAACTTAATTTAAGCCACAAGAAATTTCTCAAAAGTGGACATATTTGAAATGATCTTCAAAAGCCAACACCTAGAACAATCGGAAACACAAAAAAAAACACTATTTTTTTTTGAGAAATGGCGTTCAGCTCCAAATTTGTTTTTTATTTTCTTTATCCTCTTGAATTTTAGACAATATCCTATTATTACTATTACTATACAAAAATCAAATATACTTGCTACTTATTTATTTTTAAGAATTCTAAGAAAGGATATATTGTACCATCATCATGAACAAACATGGACTTTTTGATTACAAAAGTATCATTATAAACTATAATTAAAATCACGTGTTAAATTATTGTAAATATTAGGTTAAGTGTAACCTATGTTCT